>JALIZH010021168.1:0-30000 GCA_030522465.1 Rhipicephalus appendiculatus | reverse complement strand
AGTGCTGGCCGCGCGCGCCATTGGCAACGTCAACTCTACTTCTCCTGAAGGAATATACTTTATTTGTGCGCAGAACGTTTCAGAAAAGAAGTCAGATAGTACAGTGCGCTCCGTCCTATCTGACTTCTTTCCTGAAACGTTCTGCGCACAACGAAAGTATATTCCTTCAAGAATGCTATACCAACCAGCCCAAGTAGCCACCATTTTACTTCTCCTGGCTGACGCTGTATATCCTGGTGCTGTCCGGCCTACCAATATCGGCCTCCTACCTGCGACTGCTGCGCGTGGTTTGGACTGCCTTGGTACAGGACGACGCTGGCTTCCTTGTAGCGGCCGGATCAAAGCACAGGGACCAGATCGGCGCCAGCTCAAAGTCCAACGGCAAGGGCCCGCCACCGACTCTGCGGCGCTGCACGCTGGCAATTCGCCCTTACCCGGGGCACGCGCCAAGGCACTCAAACTCACAGTAAGCAACGCTGAGTTCCTCCGTAATCTTCTCCGGTACTGTAACGGGCGTTATAAGAGCAAAGATTGGAGGACGCTTGAGCTTCACCTTCAAGAGTATATCGCGAGAGAGTAATCGGGCCTCGTTCGCATCACCCTCTGAACTGCTAGCCTGCTTCGGTTCTCGGTGCATGCCTCAACCGTGCCGTAGGGAAACGAGCGATCGCCTATTGCAAGCACAGTTCACTTTGTTGATGGTTCTGCTGCTGATGATGATTAAATATGTCTGAGCGCTTTCTAATGGGTGCGTCTTTGAAATGCCCACTCGTTGCTCAATTCACATCCTTTGACGCCTGGCGCGATTCTACGCTTCTGCCACGCAATATATAATGCGTTAAGGAAACTCCTTGCGCTACATGACATTCGTCTAGCGTTTTTTCTTCAACGCAATTTCAACAAATATTATGGCTCAGTGGAAGAACACATGCTTTTCACGTAGACGGCCCGGGTTCGATCTTCGCTCGGACCCAGAAATTTTAAATGCGAAGCATTTCTTTGTGTACTGCAGGTACTTTTAGCGTTTCTATCTGCGTATCTATCTATCTATCTATCTATCTATCTATCTAGCCGCCTACGTCTGGGTGATCTCGTGATTACCCCTTGAACTTGGGGTAGACCAAAATTAGTATGTGACAATACGATGGTTTGACGAATATGACTCGCTGGTCATGACATGAATAATGGCAATCCCGTCGCGTACGTCGTCAAACTCTTTCGGGCAAACCCTGTGGCACATACCACGGGGCGGGTATGTGCCACAGGTATGCGGGTATGTGCCAAAGGTGATTGACAGTTTAGACTACCCAGGCACGGCGAGACAAACCTTGGTACTTTTAACGCCAGAGCGTTAAAAAGCTGACGTCATCAACAGCGTTGACCGGACGAATGCAAATAATAAATGTCAGGGTCCCAACAGGAATCGAACCCAAGCATTCTGCGTGGCAATCAAGCATTCTACCACAGAGCCACGCCAGGTCTCGGAACTGCTTTTCGAATAGACCCTAATGTTCGTGAAACGTCAATTGTCGTTGCAGTGCTGGCCATCCAATTTTATAAACATTACATATGTACTCCGATGTTACAGCCGTCACGCCGGGTTAACATCAATTATAGTAAAGCGCCATCCACTGAAGTTGATATATGTTGAAGTGTCCAGGACCACCATCCTGGCGAGCATAAGCGCTACATATCAGTTTACCGGTTCTGGTGTTGCTACTGCCCATGTTGCTGTTGGCATCGTTACGCAACTGTAAACAACTTGTTATTCAAAACATATGCGACTGTGGAACATATGTCTGTGCGTACAACATTTGTACATATCTTTAGCGTAATTTCGTAACGTTTCGCTCAATAAAACATAACAACACAGTCACCTTCCCTCCGCATGCTTCGCATAACATCGATTCCCAAGGTACGTGTAATCTGCCGAATTTTTTATTATTTATTTTATTTGCATCTTTGATGATTTTTCACTCACAACCAACGATACCGATACCGACGCCGACACCGAAATTTTTGCGAAACGAGCTCTTTAACGCTATTGTGTTAATATAATTGTACAAATATAGCTGCAGGATAAAGGCATCGATAGAAATGAGATACAGTAAGCGCTACATCCATCGTTTTTAAGCTTAGCCATAGTAGAGGTAGGGCACGTCGTGGTTCCTATATGAAAACTCTCTTTTGAAAAATTCGCAAGTACCACGCTTATGGATCATCGGTTCCACCATTTCGTTACTCCCTCCTCGCCTTTATTATAGCGCAGTAAGGTAAGGCGTAAAATTGTTTTGTAGGATTTTCGTATTTTATCTTTTTCAAAATTCGAAACGTAACTTTATCCATGAGTTTACTTACACACAACTATATCTCGTGCTTAGGTATGGGCCCGTACAAATTCAACTTAATGCTCTAAACTTGTTTCAAGGTAAGGTTAAGTTGACCTACGAAGTGATGCTGTTGTAAATCGGCCAGACGACACACGCCACATTCATAATCTTAACTTCGGGGCTTCAATACAGCAAACATCGCGTCAACCTGGTTCCCTGAGGCTCTCATTTTTCGAGTTTTTAAAGGTCTTCATCACAAGCAAGTTTCCATTGTCCATTAATATGAACTGCATACAGCAAACGCCAATTGTAGCGACTAAACTTGTCCTAGCGAAGACAGTTAGGCTTGACGCGATCTGTTTAAACACCCTGAAACTTTCACGACAAATCAAGTTTTCATTTGAATAGCAAACGCCACCATATTCAAATAATGGAGACTGCGCCTTATGTTCCATTTTTGTCGACAGCATGAGTCACTGCCGTCGCCGTCTGATCCGACATGGTAAATAAGCGAACACAAAAATACGTGAATCACGACAACTTGAAAAGTCGGTAATATGATTCGGATTTCATATCATATCCATTCCAAGCTATGTTGGCGAAAGCTTGAGTTTGAGTTTGGTGAACTATACACAGTGAAACTATACACAGATCAATTTCTTTGCATTAAAAGCGAAGTTGTTTAAGCTATCCGTTAGTTATGTGGCCTACCAGAAAACTATCATCATTATAAACGGGTACGTGCTACAGAAACTGAGTAAATCGCACAAGGCAGCACTGGTCGACTAAAAATAAAGCAGGCAACAGTTAGCCCAACAAGTGGCTGCGAAGCGACGGCGGCGAGCCGAAGACCGCAAGCACATACAGCGGGAGAATACTAGGGAACAGGAAAGCCAACGGCGGCTTCGAGAAGACCCCCGAAGCGATGGAAGGCCTGCGCCAACGACGACGTACCCGTAGATTTATGAGAGATGCAAGCGCTTGTTTTGAGCTCGAGTATCAGTCTCTGGAGTTTGGACATCCATGTCGTGTCTGTGACTGCGGGGTTTAACTCGAACCTCTCCGCGCTGAGAATCAACGTAGAAACAACCTAGCATCACCTAGCCAAAACCTAGCGCGACATAGACGCAACCTAAAAACAACGTAGCTAAAGCCTCGAAACAACCTACAAGCAACCAGATTAGCCTTGATGATCATCCAGTGTCGCTGATTGAAGCCTCGCGTGGCTTAGACCAAGCTTCGTCATTTTTATTGCGATAGCAATTATATGGACACTGCGGCTGGTTTTCGCCGTCGGCGTCGGCGTCATTTGCCGTATATGTATATGTATATATATAACCGGGCCCGCCCGTCGTTCGTGAGCGTGAAAAGACGCGAGGGGGGGGGGGGGGGCGACGTTCGATATTACGAGCGCGGGCGCGGGCGCGCGCTTTATCTCCCCCTTCTCATCTCCCCTTCACGGCGGCCGGACCGTCGTACCCTTCTACGTGCTGCGCTTTCAACGCGAAGAGAATTCTCTTAAACAAGCGTTTTCTAGAGTTGCGTGAGATCGGATCCAAAAAGAGTTAGCTGCCAGCCTCACTTCGTATAACATTACAATTTTTTGCTATCGCATTCATTGCTTCACCCTTGCGGTGAAACTGTGACTTTATATATATATATATATCATCCGGTGACACTTCTGGAAAGTTGAATAAATGTCACGTACGAATTCCTTTTCGATGACCGCAGAGAAGCTGATACGTGTTAGACATTTCTCGGCTACAATGTGGCGAATGGCATAGCTTGCTGCGTGATGCCTGGAATACCAACACGAAATATCCGAGGGGCTCCACGCTCAACCATGAAGCCTCAAGGTAGGTTTGACACCTCGTTCATGTCACGTTCATGGCTTTCATGTCACGTGTGTGGCGTCTTATGGTGCTTGCATAACCGATGTGCCAGGAAAAACGAAAGGCGCTTCCGGTGTAAATATGTTTCCGGTGCAAATGGTTTTCTAACCCCTCTTACCGGGGTGTATGCTAAATATGCCTACCCTTATAAGGTTTGGCTGAAAGTTTCCTAAGCTCACCAGACAAGAATTTTCTCTTCTTGAAACTACAACAATTTTGGTGTGGCCCTTAGATTTAAAAAGCCTGTTGATTTACCTGATATTGCTTAACAAACGCGAAGTTTAGCATATCGCAAAACTTTAATGAATAAGGAAGGGTTTTGATGTCGTTTTAAAGCGAAGCATTTCTTAGCCGAACTGCAGGCACTTTGAGCTTTTCTTTCTATCTATCTATCTATCTATCTATCTATCTATCTATCTATCTATCTATCTATCTATCTATCTATCTATCTATCTATCTATCTATCTATCTATCTATCTATCTATCTATCTATCTATCCAGCCACCTACGTCTGTGCGCTCTCATGAATCATTCCTTAACATGGGGTAGACCGAAATTAGTATGGCCAAGGCAAGACGGTTTGACCAATATGCCTCGGCTGGTCATGACATGATTAACAAGAAAATTCCGTCGCGCACGTCGTCAAACGCTTTCCTCCAGACACGTGTACACATACCCGTATACCACGGGCCGCTGTGTGCGGATATTCGCTGCAGGTGATTGACAGTTTATATCTACCCAGGAACGCCGAGAACAGACATTGATCATTTAACTGCAAGAGCGTTGAGAAAAACTGAAATCGGCAGCGTTTACTCGACAACTGCGAAGAATAAATATCATGGTGTCAACAGGAATCCAACCCAATCACTCTGTGCGGCAATCAAGTATTCTACCACAGAGCCACGCCAAGTCTCGAGACTGCTTTGTAAAAAGAGACCCTATGCAGGTGTAATGTTATTGAAATGTCATCAATTGTAATCGTAGTGCTGGCCTATCTAATTTTACAAACATTACATATGTACTCCTATGATACAGGCGTCCCGTCAGGTTAACGTCAATTGTATACCTTAAGCTCCATCCACTGAAGTTGGACTACGTAGCACTAGCCAGGGCTACCATCCTCGCAAGCACAATTGCCACATATCAGCTTACCGCTCCTGGTGTTGGTAGTGCCTATGTTGCTGTTGGCATCGCTACGTAAATGTAAACAACTGGTTACATAAAGCATATGTGATTGTTCATAATGTCTGTGCGCACAACGTTTGCACATATTTTTAGCGTAATTTCGTTACGTGTCCCTAAATTTAAAAAAAAAATTACACCACAGTCACCTTCCCTCCGCATGCTTCGCGTAACATCGATTTTCTTGGTACGTGGGATCTGCCAATTTTTTTTATCAAACATTTTCTTACGATTTTTTTTTAATTAATAATTTTTTCTTTTCGTCCATCCTGCCGATGTGTGCACTAGCTGCAGTTTCGATAGTGCGACTTCAGATGATGCAGTATCACCGGGAAAATAACTTCAAAGAAATATCCGCAATGCCTACAAAACACTGGCAGATCTTTCTCTCCCGACTGAAAATGTATGTAACATTGTCGAACTATTAGGGCGTCTGCAGTATGCCATAATTTTCACGCTACGTTATGCATATTATATCTGCTATTCTATATGGTTAGGAGAACAGGAATATTGCAAATCGTTTTGTTCTTAAACTGCATACAATTAATATGGAAGAACTTATAGTCCCTATAGGGCACTGTGCTGGCCCTTTGAAGAATCCTGTTACCTTAGTGACAGGATTCATATGTCATAGAAATTTTGATCTCCAATAACGTTTCTTCTACTCTTTCACTTTGCCTTAATTATACACTGGATGCTGTGTTTCGCAGCGATGCTATATGAATCTATCGCAATACCATTTTAAAGTGCCACTAATTTACCAGATATACAACACGCAATTGACTTTCGCTTAAGCAAGTATACGGCAAATATTTTGATTGAAGAGCTGGTATTGTTTAAACACGATTACAAAATATTTTTAATGTGGCAAACGCGCCAGTGAGTATTCGACATGCGCGTGTTAACCAAGTTGTTACCGAGCGTCATTATTGATCTCGAAAAAATATTCATTTAGGCGGCGTTGCCATTGTCCGAGATCACAGTAGCTTATTTAGAGCAGATATCGCTTGGACAAAGTGGCATTGAAGTGTGTGATTCTAAACGTCTTTTAATTCTTGTATGCATTGCTGCTCCCATTGAACGGTCAACCAGAAGTTCATAATTCTAGAAAATTCTAACACTACGCCAACAGTGTTACCCACAACTCCCCTCTGGAAAACAATTTTCTTTGTCATTCGTTCAATTAATGCTGTTTATGCTTGAGCATATTCATTAGTCCGCTTAGACCTAAGCCCGTCTTAGTTCACAGTGGACAAAACAGTTAACGCGCTTCAATTTTGTTTGATCTAAGAAATCGTCCGTAATAAAACTGGTTAAAGCACACTGTATACTTGCTTCGAATGACGCCAGACGTTTTGCTCATCTGACTTTTTTTTCCTCGCTTCTTTGATGAGCTGGCACCCATGTGTTACTTTTTAGAGCATATATTAATGTGCGCTTTGCACAAACCTATTATGTTCTGCAGAAACTGCATTCTGTGCAGTGTCCCGTGGTGAAGTGATACAATATTTAGAACCTGATTACATTGTAAGATTAATCGGTTCATTGATACGATTGTCCGGATTTTGTCTCGAAGCTTCGGTGTGCCTTGTAAAGAATGTCGTGGTGGGGGGCTCCGTACTAACTTCCTAAAGCATCTGGGTTTAAGTTGCACGCACTTATATCTAAAAACTCATAGGGTCCCTTGCGCATTCACTTAAGACGACTCGAAGGTGGAAGCCATCCTTCTTTTAGATGTGAAGCATCTTATGGCGAAGCTTAATCCGGTGGTGGTGTGCCGCGTGACCACCCTTACTGCGCATGCGCAAACCCTTTCAAAATAAAAATAAAAAAAGCCTCCTCTCCCCCCTCTCTCCTCTAGGCATCTCTCCCCGCGGCTACCACACCCTCACTGCGCCTCCCCTCCTCTCCCTCCTCCTACGCTCCCCCCTCTCTCCTCTAGGCATCCCTGCCCGCGGCGTCCACACTCCCACTGCACATGCGCGTCCCCCCCTCTCTCGCCTCGCGACGCCGACGCAGGCAGCGTCTGATAGAGAGTTTCTTGGTTGAAAAAACCGACTGCTCGCGCTGCACAACCGTTCGCCGGCCACCCCGTATATATGGCACTGGATCTTGACCTGCAAGGTGGTGCCGGTGGGAGATTTCTCCTGTGTGTTGTTGAACAATAAAAAAATTTGCAGCGTGCGCGTTAACTAAAAAATTCAAGGACACTTTGTACATTCCAAAGTGTGTTCGGCGAAAGCGTGTGGCCATTCCACTGATTATGCCATGTCTTTTAGATGCGAAGCATCTTATGCTCGGGGCTCTGTCCGTCCCTCCCGTGTCCCGCGTCTCGCGTCCCGCGTCCGGCCACTGTCATAAAGTAGGGGAAGCACCCATTATGCGAACCAGAACCCTGTAGTAATATGAAGGCCGTCAACCCTAACCATATCATCAGAGTCATGGCCGAGAGTACAGAGAGGCTGCTTAGCAATGGCTACGCAGGTGGTGTCTGTCGCCCAGGTTGACCCCATTCCTTGAGTCATGGCCGAGAGCACAGAGAGGCTGCTTAGCAATGGCTAGGCAGGTGGTGTCTGTCGCCCAGGTTGACCCCATTCCTTAATCTTGCTTGCATGTGTTTGGAGGGGGCTTAGTCCGTCCCTGCTTCCCGCGTCCCACACCACCACAGCGCATGCGCGTCCCCTCCCCCTGTGCTCACACCCTTTCTCTCCTCTAGGAATCGTCTACTCTACGGAGCGGCCCCCGCGTCCTACACCCCCCTACAGCGCATGCGCGTACCCTATCCTCCCCTATCCTCTCCTACACTCACCCCCATTCTCTACTCCAGAGAGATCGTCGAACGTTACCTAGAGAAGGCAATGGCACAGTACATACAGCCACACGCCCTTCGTGCTTGCGGGTGACTTCAACGTGGATATAACCACGAACGACTGGCTCGTCCACCCCATGATAGACGTGTACTCGTTGCGACGCATTTCCAACGACAACCAACAACCATAAGGGGAACGTGCATAGACCTCATCTTCGCAAACTTCACAATGAAAACACTTCAAAAGCAACCGCTGACGCTACACTTCACCGATCACAAGGTCGTCGTCTTCAAAGCGCCCCGTGCACCTTCGCAAGGAATCGCACACGTTCCCTAAATAAACACGCAACCACCACATCCTCCGTCTTCTCTTATACATTCTCATTTATCCTTTCAATAAAATTCCCGCTCAAGCTATCCATCTCTCCGCTGCTTCGCATCCACATATGCTTCCCTTTAGCGGGAGATGGCGAATTTTTTTTTCTTTTACACTCTCAGTGGGATAAGACACAAACCGAATGGGTGCGTGTTTTATTCTTTAATTTTTTACCGCGAATCGCAGCGAGACGCGAGACTCATCTTCCTCCGTTCGCATGCGTTAGTATTTTCTCGCGCTTTGCGCATCGTGCAAACGCCATCCGCATTCCAGCTCTTAAATTGACGGACCCTTTGTAAATTGGAAAGGGTATTCCGTGAACGCCTGGGTCCATTGAGACGGCGTCGGTCAGAATGATTGCAAACTCTGGGCACAGCGACGCTACGCAAGCAACGCGCGAGCGCTATAGAGTCCGACGCGACCGGCGTCCGTCTGCGCATCCCGGCGGCCACCTGGCTCCGTGCCAGAGCTCGGATGGACGGACGGACGGACGGACGGACGGACGGACAGACGGATGGATGGATGGATGGACGGACGGACGGACGAACAGGCAGACAGACGGACGGACGGACAGACGGATGGACAGACGGACGGACGGGCGCCGGACGGAGGTCGGATGGACACCGGACGGACACCGGACGGACGTGAGCATGAGACATTAAAGGCTTTCGCCTTAAAGATTACACCATATCCCGCTAAAAGGAAGCATGCGTAGATGCGAAGCAGCGGGCGCTAACGCTTACACTGGCGGCGGCGTTGACGCTGGCGCTCATCGCAGCGTTGCACAGGAGAGAAACCTGGGGGGCGCAAAGCACGCAGTGATGTAGCGGTGTTTCCTACTGGAACATCCCAATCGCTGCTAATGGGCAATGAGAGACAGAAGACTCGGACTGGACACAAAGACCCGCAGTCTGCTTTTAGTTAACGCGCACGCTGCGAATTTTTTATCGTTCGACAACGCACAGGAGAAATCTCCCACCGGCACCACCTTGCAGGTCAAGATCCATTGCCATATATACGGGGTGGCCAGTGAACGGTTGTGCAGCGCGAGCAGTCGGTTTTTTGCAACCAAGAAACTCGCTAGCAGACGCTGCCTGCGTCGGCGTCGCGAGGCGAGAGAGGGGGGGAGCGTAGGATAGGGGAAGACGCGCATGCGCAGCGGGGGTGTGGACGCCACGGGCAGAGATGCCTAGTGGAGAGAGGGGGGAGCGTAGGAGGGGAGAGAGGGAGGGGACGCGCATGCGCAGTGAGGGTGTGGCCTCCGCGGGAAGGGATGCCTAGAGGAGAGAGAGGTGGAGAGGAGGTTTTTTATTTTTATTTTTTTAATGGGTTGGCGCATGCGCAGTGGGGGGCGTGGACGGACGGACGGACGGACGCCGGACGGACACCGGACGGACGGACCCCGGACGGACGGACACCGGACGGACGTGAGCATGAGACATTAAAGGCTTTCGCCTTAAAAGCGGACTGCGGGTCTCTCTGTCCAGTCGGAGTCTTCTGTCTCTCATTGCCCATTAGCAGCGATTGGCATGTTCCAGTAGGAAACACCGCTCCATCACTGCGTGCTTTGCGCCTCCCCAGTTTTCTCTCCTGCGCAACGCTGCGATGAGCGCCAGCGTCAACGCCGCCGCCAGTGTAAGCGTTAGCGCCCGCTGCTTCACACCTACACATGGGCCCCTTTAGCGGGAGATGGTGTAATTTTCAGATGTGAAGCATCTTATGGCGAAGCTTAATCCGGTGGTGGTGGTGGTGGTGTGCCGCGTGCCCACCCTTACTGCGCATGCGCAAACAGTTAAAAAAATAAAAATAAAAAAACCTCCTCTCCCCCCTCTCTCTCCTCTAGGCATCCCTCCCCGCGGCAACCACACCCACACTGCGCATGCGCCTCCCTTCCTCTCTCCCCTCTTACACTCCCCCCTCTCTCCATCCCTGCCCGCGGCGTCTAACTCCCCCTGCGCATGCGCGTCCCCCCCTCTCTCCTCTCCTACGCTCCCCCCTCTCTCCTCTACGCATCCCTGCCCACGGCGTTCATACTCCCACTGCGCATGCGTGTCACCCCCCTCTCTCTCCTCTCCTACGCTCCTCCCTCTCTCGCCTCGCGACGCCGCCGCAGGCAGCGTCTGCTAGCGAGTTTCTTGGTTGAAAAAACCGACTGCTCGCGCTGCACAACCGTTCACTGGCCATCCCGTATATATAGCAATGGATCTTGACCTCCAAGGTGGTGCCGGTGGGAGATTTCTCCTGTGCGTTGTTGAACAATAAAAATTCGCAGCGTGCGCGTTAACTAAAAGCGGAGTGCGGGTCTCTGTGTCCAGTCGGAGTCTTCTGTCTCTCATTGCCCATTAGCAGCGATTGGCATGTTCTAGTAGGAAAAACTACTCCATCACTGCCTGCCTTGCGCCTCCCCAGTGTTCTCTCCTGCGCAACGCTGCGATGAGCGCCAGCGTCAACGCCGCCGCCAGTGTAAGCGTTAGCGCCCGCTGCTTCACATCTACACATGGTTCCCTTTAGCGGGAGATGGTGTAATTTTTCTTCTCACTAGATGTATAAGGGAACAGAAAACGCGAACCGTGGTTTCGCATGCCACTGCAAAGCGCCATCTTCATTTTTCCTATCTTGAAGTCGCGCGTATTGTGGCTTAACGTAATATGACACCACGCCAGAATGCGTGACGTCATGATGACGCCACAAATGTGATCTGTGACGTCATGGGAACGTCATATGGTGACGTCATCACTTAATGATGATTTTTTGGATCACTCGTCACCGACGCCGCGGGATGGTCGCTGCCGACGGTCAAATTTCCCGTTTGATGAGGCATCTAAGGCTTTCGACTTAATAACAAGATCTGGATTCCACCTAGCTGCATTCTTTATTTGTGGGCAATATGGGGTGGAATAGAACCCGGTAACTCCTTTTTAAGTGCCTTTTGTGACTTGTCGACTGCCCAGCCTTCTTCGTAATGTTCTTTTTTTTCAACGTGCCTTCGAACACTAGCTGACATTTCGCCCTCCGTCTGGTGCATTGTAGAGCATGCTTCACGTTGCGCATTAAGGTAATAGGAGAAGCTACCGCAAGTTAAAAAAAAGTCAGGTGACTGCTTTTTAAATGCGAATGCATTTCTTAGTCGGGCTATGTCAGGCGGCGTTGTCCGGCGTTGTCCGCGGGGAGGAGGATAGGTTGAGGAGGTGTCCGCGCGCCGGCAGGTGTTATCTCTCCGCTCTCACTCTCTCTCCCATAGCAAAAGCTGCGGGCGCGCGCGCTTATCCTCGCCCCTAGCAAAGTGGAGAGGAGGAGCGCGCTCTGGCGCGTGAGGGCGCTCGCATCGCGGGAGCTCAGCGGAGCTACCGCGATAAAGAAAAAAAAACAGGCGCTGCGCCGTGCTCCCGACCGGGCTGCAGAAATTAGGCGCCTTTTCCTTCTTCGAACCACAACCACCATATATAAATGGAGTGAAGCGCCCGCGAAATGCATTCGCATTTCCTCACGATTCCCCTTCGGGGCGGTGGGGGCATTTTTTTTTCTTCTTTCTTTTTTTCCTATTTCTATTTGTTAATAAAAATATTGCGCTGCTGTAGTCACCGACGTACATATCTTATGCAGAGAATTACCTCACGATTAAAATCTAAAAATAGAAATACGCGTCTCACACACGTGAAAAAGTGAACATGAAAAGTGTTAGTTGCTCCAATAAGTAGGCGCCTGTCAGCTAGTATTTTACGCAATGTCCTTCCGAGCTATGCTCGTAATTAAAATGATCAGCCAATAATATTCGCGTTCACATCGTCGTTTTAGAGCCTACTGGCGCCTTACAATTTCAACCCGTTGCAGCAAGGCAGTTTTTCGTCGCCGACTGAACTCTTGCGAAACCACATCAGCGCGCAACCAATGGTAGCGCACCCACGGTCGAGTATGGCACATTTCCCGGAACCGCATTTTTTTTTTTTCAGTTTCGTAAGACAAGTGCAACACACTTGAAGAATCTGTTAACATTTCCTAACACACAGGGGTGGTTACATGATTTTTCCGAAGGGGGATAAATTTTTGGGAGTACCTGATGTGCCCATCATGAGATATAAATTTTAAAGAAAAAAAGTAAGGAAGGGCGGTCACTACACCCGAGCCGCCCATCTGAATTTGGCAGTGATTGCACATGAAACGCTTGACAAATACGCAGAGTAAAGCAATATGCACGCAAAGTGTTCCACCAAACGCTTCCTTGTTAAACTCGCCAATCGAAAACGAACTACAAACAACATGATCCAGCCCAATCGGTCCGTTCCCTGAGAATAAATTATGGGCACGAGCTACCTGTCTAATACGTAATTGTTATCGCAATGTCATAAACAAAGTAATGTTGCGAACAGCAGAGCAGGTATGTGCGAGTAGCCACGACGCAGCTCTGAAGCTCGTACACGAAGCCGGTTTGTCTGTGCCTGCAAGCACACGGCGCGAGAAAGTCTCGTATTGGCATGACAAGAGAGTGTTCTCTGATGAGCACCGATGCTGTCAAATACCGCATATATTTAAAACGGTGAACGTAAACACGGAGTTAGTCGTAAGCAGCAGCCGGAGTAGCGGCACATTCTGCTGCTTTTCGTCGGGCGCGAGGAAATTTAATATTATGGAGGTTAGTTTCCAGCAAACCTTGTTTTCAGCATCCCAATTTTCTCAATCTGGGCAACACGGCGCACGAACATATGTTGGCATCACCGTTCCTATCAGCCGCCACAACTTGATACGCACGCTCCATGTGTGCGCTCCATGTGTGGGCTAAGCCCGCTCCATGCACATGCGGAGCGGCCTTAGCCTTCAACATGGCGGAAATGCGCATAGCAGCCGCTAGATGCAGCATATTTTGCATAATGTCTATTTCTTGAAGTTTCGCTTTTCGTTTCCCTGGCATAAGTTTGCCCAAATAGAATGTTCTGCCTTGAACCTTCCGGCTGCTGCCTTCTTCAGCGTCATGACCACGTGACGATATGACAACAGCTGTTCATGTGCATTTTATTTTGCACTTGCAATTTCGAGGAGGCCAGATACTATTTAGATTATTTGGATAAACCATTCTCTTAAAATCACTTTAGTACACGCTAACCCCTTCACTCATAAGAATGGAAACTTGAGCCAGTTGGTAGGTGTTCATCTTTGGTTGTAATAGCGCACAACGGACGACGACGAAGAAATACAATAAAGAACAAAGAAGAAGGACGTTATTTCTTCTGTAAGAATACAGAAAGGTGGCAAGAGCAGAAGGCATCAAGGCCTGACAGAGGCTCCTGCTCCGTTCACAGGTTTTGGTGCACCGAACAGATTATGGGCATGATAAAAGGATATGGAACGTTACCGTCTTAAAACATAATACAACAAAACAGCAATGCCAACTAACATGCAGTAATAACACATATATGCAAAAGTTGAACACATTGTGCGATTCAAGTTGCTATCTTGCATGCTCGGAATATAACTGACTTAACGCCCTTCACTCGAGAAAGTATCAGTGTATTGATTCAAAGTATATGAGATTTGAGATAATTAAATGTGAAATAAAAATTGCGTTCATCAGCAGGTTTCAGGTCATTAACACGCATAAAAAAGTTATACAAAATCACGTTTAATAATACGTCACAAGCATCAGTAGCACTCCAGTAATGCACACTTTGAGAAGATTAGGGGAATTGAAAGGTAGTTAGCTATATTCAATTTTGTTTTGAATTTACAATGATTTAAGCGAAATCTTAGTAAGTGTATTGAGTTCGATCTACTGGTGTTCATGTGCGTTCTATTCTGCAATTGCGATTTCGAGGGGTCCGCAGGTCGCGGGATCGAATCCCGGCCGCGGCGGCTGCACATTCGATGGAAGCACGGAGCAGGTGCTGGCCTCTTCACTCATCAACAGGAGAGGTGTTTCAGGTCACACAGAAGAAACGTTGACACGGAAGAATGCATCTCTGTTCACGTGGAATGACTGCAGATTTTTCTTGGCCGCTGAGACGATTGCTGACGCAGCACGGTTTGGCTTCCCTTGCCAGGAGCGATTTGCTTTCGTTCACGGACGAAAAACTGCTGGAATTCTCTCACGTCCCTTCTTTTTCTACGCTACCAAAAAGAACGACATATGGTCGCAGTCGATGTCTCCTTTCTCGCTTATGACATAGGCAGAATGTCCCATTTTTGCTAGCACGAGGTCTGTCGGCTTCGGCTTCGCCTGTCTCAGCTGTTGTCCCTGAAGATGCTCTGGTAAATACTGCAGTGTAAAAAACTAGCATCGCCGGCTTGATTACGCTGGTCGGATATTTTAGCATTTCCGAACGCTGGCCCGGTATGGGGTACTCATGTGTCTTAGAACGCAAGGCCCCTCATATGGCTCGTACCGGCGTTCTTTGCTGCCTACAACCGTAGTAAGTGGAGGCAGGGTGAATAGCGCACCGAAATCTTAGTATAATGTGCGGGATCTTCAGGACACATAGATCCCTCAGGATGTCTATTCTCTCTGGCCAGTTCTAGAGAGTCCTAAAAAACAGAGAAAGAGAATATCTTAACGAACGGGTGATGGCCACTCGGTGGGACGTTTTCTTCTTACTGTTTCATTTGTACATATGTTTAAGTGGACTGATGTCACAGGACCAAACAAGTGGGTGTGTAACAATACATCGGTCAGTATCAAACATGTAGAGAAATATGAAAGTGAGTATATACAATGAAAAAGGCAGCAAAAAATAAACAACCTCAATGACTATGTAATGAAACGTTTATGAAAACAATAGAACAACAAACAAAAAGAAACATCCATATAAGTCATGTGCAAATAAAAGCATTTTTAAAATACTTTAACATCATAAATTTTGAAAATCTAAAGAAACATTAGAATCTTCTTTTTATTGCGCGCACGTAATTACGAAGTTCACTAAGTCATTCTCTTTCCCTATCTCTCAGTCTTCGTCTCTTGTAGCAAAATTAGTAGAACGTGCACCTAGGAACATTACAATAACCTTGTACTCTCCTTCTCCGTCTATTTGAGCAATTTGTACGTGTTTCAATTCACCCGTTAACACTTGCGAAGTAAACATGGCGCGTCAAGTGGCCCCTTCTATTCGGCTCCGAGTGCCGTCACCATCAAATACTACATTGAACAATATCGACTGTGTTTTAGCTAAACAAAACACATTCATTAGGCTCTGCTGTCAACATTTATATAGCCCTTGGCATACGCTTTTCTAAACAAATTGCTAGATCTTCAATACAATAAATATTAAGCCTTGTTTTTTCGAAGGAACTTTTTTATCGCCAGTTCTTTCTCTATTCACTTCTCTTCGCTGTATTCATTGCCAGCCATATTCTCAGTTGAATCTTCCTTGCGTCATCGCACATTTCATTAAAACGCGGTGGGCGAATAATATTGCACCAACACTACCACGCGAAGTATTTTACACCCTACTTTGGCGCATTATCTGCGCCCCCCTGTTTAGCGTTAGCGCATATCCAAGAGTGGAAGTTAGACCATCAGTCTGCAGCTCCAGGCTCCATTTTTCATTCAGGCTAGAATGTCTTAATATTATTCAGTGGTCATTGTAGGGGGGCAAGACATCCATCCAAATCAACGAGAGTAAGTCAAACCGAAGACGTACTGTGGCGCTTCATAAAATCGCTTCCGTTAACTGCGAGAAAAAAAATGACGCAGTTAAACGCGTTTAAACCAAGCTTTTCGAGCGATATCAGCAACCAGCGCGCAAATAATGCCGTAGTGGTGTCCCGCTAGACGGCGCCCCCCGCGCGGCAAGCAGCGGCACGCTGTCAACAATCCTCTGCGAATGGCTGGCGTAGGAGTCACGTGACAGGACTTGAGGTCTCCAGGCGGGCGCGCCACCGAGCTCTTGACTCTCGCTGATCGACAGAGTAGGCGTGGCAGAGGAGAAAAAAATGACACTGCGCATGTCCGTTGCTATGACGACGCACGAGCGAGGAGGCTCAGCCTCAAGGTCAGGCGCACGCACAGGTACGTTTTCCGGGTTTGTACCTGGAGGCGTAGAGCTAGCGCTTTACAACTCTACATGAAAGATCGATCGAAAACTATTGCCAATGTATAGTTGAATATCCGAGCGCTTCTACAGTACTCCTCGCGTTTCCTAAAAAAATGGTACATGGTATGGTATGGAAAAACTTTATTTATGTCCGTCGGGGCGTGAGCTAGCACGTAGCGGGCCGCTCCCACGTCGTGACAGATAGGCCTTGCCTCTCCGCCACGTCGTGGGCCCGTTGGACTGCCCATAGCTGTTGTTTCAAATTCGGACTGCGCAGCGCAGCATCCCACTTGGACTATGTAACGTCCTCGTGAACCCGTAACGCAGGGCACCGATGCACTAAAGAAAATATGGGCATGGAAATATTTATGCTTCTTGCATTGAGGAGACTCAGAAGACATTAGTAGCTTAATTTGCGAAATTGCTTAGAGAAATTGCTTAGAAATTGCAGCTGCACTTGCAGCTGGCACAACCGAGCTCCAAGTGTTGGCGCTCTTCGCGCTGCCGCCTTCTTAATGACGGCGGAAGTTCAATTTACGATTACCAACGTCCGACCTTACAACGAACCCGAAAGAGCAAAAAAATCATTGTGATCACATTAAAATGACGGGCGTTTCATTTAGGTGACAGGAGGTGGACTGCCAATATAAAATGGGCTGAGCCAAATTCCAAAATTATGCCGTAGGTCCTATTCCATTTCGATCACAAGAACTTATGCTGATTTCTAGGACATTTTCCTGCGTTTGTTTGTTTGTTTGTTTGTTTGTTTTTTTTGCCTGTAGTAAAATATTCAAGAACACGGTACGATATATTTGACATACGTGAAGTGAGGGAAGGAATTTTCATAATGCATAAAATAATCCGAATTGCTGCGCATTTGACGTCAGTACATGGGCGGGCTGTCAAAAAAGAACGTTGTCTGTCCCTTGCATTTAAAAATATGCTTTTTTTTCCTTGGAATTGCCGTTCACTGCAGGAAATGATCCGCGCGCTGGCTGAATGCGCGCACCAAAAGTAAATATACTGGCACATGGCGCGCCATCATCTTTCGTCAGCAAACATCCAACTTTCGATGCGAAGTGCTCTCTGGTATAAAAAAAAACAAGAAGGTAACAGGTAACATGGCAAAGAAATGTTTTTCTATCCGAAACATTGAAAAGACAACTGATATTAGGCACACAGTCCTTTTCCTTACGATATTTTTAGCCATAGCTAAGTAGCTAAAGTAGCTTTTATTAAAAAGAAGCCTACTTTTGAAGCAATGGTTGAGCTTCATTGATGCGGGTGCTGTTGAAATTGAACTCGGTTATAAGCGACACTAATAAGTTTGTATTTCTGGAAGTTTGTCTATACTACATCTACCTTATTTGTCTATACTACACCCCCATAGATAACATGCACCGCACTTGTAATCACGGCGAGATCGTATATTCCAGGAACACTTCATTTAAAAACTTGAGACATACACAAGATTTATTCCTACATGGGTCAAGAGAAGCTTGTTTTCGACGAAGAAAATATTGAAATTTTCCACTTATCGATACTTACAGCGTGCTTCACCGTGTAACACTTTTCTCTTCATCTTCCGAGCATTTCAAGTCGTGCACTTTCTTCCATTTTTTGTAATATTCAGAAAAACACTTTTACAAAATAAAAGTCGTGCGAAATCGATGCTTCCGGATCAAGTTAACAATCATAGTGGATCGTAGCACAGCTTTACATTAGAGAAGGGCCGATTAACTGTTAGAATAAATAATGAAAATTCATTGAATGAGTTCATTGAAAGAGCAGAGGCTTTTCTTGCGAGCAGCTGGGATCGTTGCACCTTCTGGCGGAGAACTCAACCAGGCCCTTCTCTACGTGGACTCCGGGATCCTCTTCGCTAGCGCGACGAAACACACAAAGTTAGCCCAGGGAATACAGAAGGGCACACGAACGCAACGTGAGAGCGCCACTTCCACACAACGCAAGATCGCCAACAGCACACTCGTCTGGACGAGAGAACAGAGAAATACGAGTAGCTTAAAGCGAGTGACAAATTCCTGTAGTTCTGCTCCTTTTTTACACATTATAAAAAAAATTTGTGGCTATCGATTCGGGAGGCAATAAACTCCGATGTTGAAGTCATTCGATGATTACATGGAAAAGTGGACACTTTGTACATTCCAAAGTGTGTACGGCGAAAGCGTGTGGCCATTAGACTGACTATACCATGTCTTTTTTTCTTTTACACTCTCAGTGGAATAACACACAAACCGAATGTGTGCATGTTTTCTTGTGTAATGATTTACCGCGAATCGCACCGAGACGCGAGGCTAATCTTCCTCCGTTCGCATGCGTTCGTATTTTCTCGCGCTTTGCGCATCGTACAAACGCCATCCACGTTCCAGCGCTTAAATTGACGGACCCTTTGTAAATTCCAAAGTGTGTTCTTCGAACGCCTGTGTCCATTGAGACGGCGTCGGTCAGAATGATTCCAAACGCTGGGCACAGCCACGCTACGCAAGCAGAGCGCGAGCACTGTAGAGTCCGACGCGACCGGCGTCCGTTTGCGCATCCCTGCGGTTCCATGCCAGGGCTCGGACGGACGGACGGATGAACGGACACGGACGGACACGGACGGACGGACACGGACGGACGGACACGGACGGACGGACACGGAAGGACGGACGGACGGACGGACGGACGGACGTGAGCATGAGACATTAAAGGCTTTCGCCTTAAAAGAGCAACGTCATTACGCGAAACACACCTACTGCATATTCTTCCCAGTATACCAGTATACTGTAGTAGCCACTACAACATTTTTCGCTAATTAAGTTTAGTTAAGTACTCCTATTTATGCTTATAATTTGACAAATACTCACCTAATTATTAACCTGTCGACGAGTCATATGTGGGCATATTCAAATGACATTAAGTGTGCTGTTTTCAACAACGTACTAATTGCGTGCTCACTATGTTTTCGCTATTAAAGACAGCCCGCCAAATCTGAAAAATGATACGTGACTAGAATGCAGCGCGCATCAAGAAGCAGCGCGCTCAAACAGGATCACTGTGTGGGAGCAAGACAAGACTACGCTCCCACCTTTTGTGGCTGGGAGCGTATTCACGTGTCACATTTCAGATTTCGTGGGCATTCTTTATAAGGCATAAGAAGCGAGCACGAAATTAGTACGTTGTTGAAAATAGCGCATTTAGATGCCATTTGAACATGCCTACATATGCCTTATTGACATTTTAATGATTAGGTGAGTATTTCTCGAATTAGAAACAGAATTAGGGCTAAATAACTAAACATCATTAACGAAAAAAATTAGTAGTGGCTACTACAGTATACTGGGAACAATATGCACAAGGGGTGCTTTCGCGTAGCGACGTTCTTCTTTTTTTTTAATTGTGCTGCGTGATATTTGGGATACCCTGCATATTTTCCTACAAAATAGCGAACTGAGTGGAGAAGAATGAATCTCAACTAAACGGAGCGATTACAGATACACTGATAGCCAAGCGGTACCACACAAGATGTTTGAGGACGGCATAATTATGATGCGGTCTTACAAGGCATTATTTTGCGAGAAAACTACCTTATTCCCGGTCGTCGTGGCACTTACCATTGTCTTGTTTACAACGCATTCAATGGAGACCAATCTTAGGTGGTGCCCATCATGCGTGCATTCCTCCGACTAGGAAAAACTACGTGGCTTGCCGTGCTACGTTCTCACGTATCTAGCTATGCTTCTACTTCCAGTAGCAGCCTCAAAAAGGCATCTCCATGGGGAATATGAGAACATTGAAAGACTCCTTTCAAGATACCTTGAGTACGAGATTCTAGATAAAACCTGCGACATCTCCCTTCTCATGCTTCATACTACCACATGTGGCTCTAAATACGAGCCCTAGCTGATCTTATTCAGTATCGAGGAACTGATAAAGGTTGTACAAGAAAAAAAAACTGTTATTGGCGCTCTGACGCCATGGACGGTGGCGGTCGCAGATAGAGGGCATTCAAAAGGAAGTCAGCATATCTCCGTGCTAGTGCATCAAAGGGAAAGCGTCAGATGACAGTTCGGTGAAGCGAAAGCACCAAAGAAATGCGATCCTAAGTGCGATCCTAATGGCACAGCAACAGACCTGGCGCTTCTGATGTACACCGAGTGCATCCCCCATATAAATTTCGCCGCAATATCTTCTTTAACCCTTTCATCCAACGGCCGTGCTTAGGTGAACTAGAAACCTGAGTCGAACCTCCGAAGTAGTACTCTTTCCTTGACTCCTCTATTTTATATTTATTAAAAAATCTTGTTTACTATGACGCGCATACCGAATGCTTCTTCCACCAGCATCTTGTACGTACCGCATACTTCTCACATAACACATTAATTTTTCGATAGCTGGCTGGGTAACGGCTATACACTCCCCAAGTCGCACTGTATACACACCTTATATCTGTCGCCTGACCAATATAATTTCTTTAATTTAATGAATTTGTCCAGAGAATCTATGTTCCCCATTTATTTTTATCAAAACACACACTGCTTCCCTTGTTGCAGCATATGAGCTTATGCCTAAACTAAGGCCAAGTATGTTGCGTGACATTGTCGCACCCACAGCCGCCACTTAAGTGTAATTCTGTTCTTACACCATGTGGGGATCATTGCTTCATTACAGGTTACCCTTGAAACAGTATGTTTAACAATTGAATATTTATTTTATTATTTGCCTAACATCATATTAGTCTACGCTCTGTAGTTCAATAAATATAGCTCTATCCTTGCTCTCGCGGCGCCTCTGCCTTTCTCGTGATTCAGCTCACACTTAGCAACTCTTACATGCCGAGATCATGTTCCTCGAGATGCGTGTTCTTGTGAATAACTTGTTGGCTTCAGCCTTCTCAAGCTATCATGTCATATTGCTATATTTTGCCAACTACGTCTCTCTATCTATAGCCCCTATTTCCCAAGTTAGGTCAATTTATCAAGTTCCGAGACGTTTAACTCTTATTTACTCCTGTTTATTATTAGCGTATACACGCAGAAACAGTTGAAACATAAAAATCTTCCATTACTTTTCGAGTGCGTGCACAAGCGCGCCTGGCTGAACACATCTGCCTCTAAATAAATTTAAATACTGAATCATTCCCGTTTACGATAACAACTGAGGCGGCTGTCACAGCGCATCTCTGTTAATTGGGGCACAACACGGGGTGAAGTATTTCCGAAATGGGAAATTAATGTCGGTATAAAGTGAGCTGAACGCAGTACTACTCTTTATTAAAACTATGAATCAAAATATCGCGCAGTTCAAGAGTGACATATGTGATGACAGAGCTAGTGTTGAAAACGACATTTCCAGTATAAAGTTCCGCTCAAATTAGATTTCACTGGTGCCTGTTGGTTAGCAGGACAACGTAAAAAGACCGGAAAGATCAAGACAGAACATTTGATGCAGTATCTCATTAGGCAGAGTGAAAAACTCTTGGAAATGGGGAAACATTACGAGGCGATGAGTGAGCAGAAAATAGTTCTATCCTTTGATTTCGTTTGTCACTCCTCTGAGCCTCCCGCATTCTGAGCTTCCCGCATTCGCTGCGCAGCGAACATTGCTGATTAAGGAATGTGGGCTGATTGGATATAAGTGTGCGACCCTTGATCTATTAGCCTTTTGCGGGGTGGTGTGCCACTCGACGTGATCAGGCCGATCAAGCTTTGGTGACTTTTACAGACTATACGGATCCGGTCACCCGTTAATACACGTTTTGCTCGTGTTTTTAATTATTCTTGTCCAAGTCGCCGTCATATATTTTTTATTTTCTCTCTGCTCTTCTCTTTCTCTCTTTCGGTCTTTATTTTCCTCTATCTCTTCCCTCCCGAATATGTAGGCAAGCGTAGTGCCGCTCTAGGTGGCAGCTGTCAGCCTGCTCTCCATATTTCCTCGGTTTTATTGTGTGTTTCTGTAGGCATATCAAATAACAAATAATAGTAATAATGGCTACGGAAAATTGCGCTCCCACATTTTTGAAACTTTTGGGAAGAAAAAGCGAAATTCCTGCTCTTAAAATTCCTCCTTGTGCCAACAGTCCTTCTTCGAATCTTCATCACTTTATCGTCACGCGTTTCACCATGTTGAAAAAAATAGGGGCGGGTCATTTCGGCATGTCTTCCCAAAAGGGGTAATTTCCAGTATGTGCGCCCGACTTTCAGTCAGAGTGTGCGACAGGGCCGTAAGGCAATAACTGTCATCCAAACCGATGGGGATACAAAGACCACATTCCCTCATATATGAAGTCGTATACGTAACCCGCACATCGAATGTGGCCAATCCTTATGCGGCCAAGAATGCAGTGACACGCCTTTTTGCTATCAGGGCTTTTTTTCTTCTTTTTTTTTCTTTTTTGTTTTTGCAGTGTCGGTGCCTATATCCATCTGGATACCTTCTGGAAAGATACGGAAGCTTCGTTAGTGCTCGATTTTCGGGTGTTACACAACTCTCTCGCGGTATCTCACGTTTGGTCGTACGTAAAAACTAAATTCAAGTAGGTGTCTACAAGGCAGCCGCCCCACAAAAATCGTTTGACAAACGGAAGGCACGAGCCGGTTAAATGAGTTTTGGGGCTAACAATTTGGGCTGAAAAATGCGGCTCCAATATTTATGCCAGTCTACTCGACCAAATGCGTAACACATATCATTTTTCTCTCTTTTTATAGAATTCGTCGAGCATACTCTAGCACATATGTTACCAACTATGTAGGCTTGTACTTAAACTATTTCATAATTACCGAGGCGAAAGCACCCCTCCCCCCTCTTTTCATTTTTTTTTATTTTTAGCTCGCTCGTAAGCGAGATCACTTTGAAAAAGCAGCACGGCTGAGTGAAAGCTGCATATTAGAAGGCAGAAATTTCGTCGAAGTGACACGTGTGCATCCGATCGAGTCAAGTAGATGTACTGAAGGCAAAAGATTGCACACGAGCGAACGCAGTTCACCATTTATAAAGGAAAAAAGTAAATAATGAAATTGTGAACGCGAAAGCGCCACGTGGCTCATAGTAATCATTGAATTCTACCTCACCAATCGCACATTTTCGCGCCCTGATAGACCAGACCCGAACGATGTTCACGAGCCATGCTGTCTTTTTTTTCTCTCTCTTTTGGTTGCGCTCCCTGCCAACTCCATGCCGAATCTATCGAATGCTTCCCTTTCTACGAGCGTTTCGTGCTCAGTGCTGCCAGGGCTGGACGTCAGATGCGCCGGCCTCGTAAATTACGCCGCTGCGACAGCAGCTAAAAGCCCGGTCATCTCGCTGTGGCGAAAACACCACAAGCAAGAAAGAGCAGGCCATGCCTCCTATAGGTCATTAGATCGTAAGGGCATTTGCGGTACTGGTGACGTACCATGTGTCCGGTGAAAAATCCGGTCGAGCTGCGCTGGAGGCATTGATTTCTCAACGTGATCACTCGTTGCGCTCCACGTTTGGTTGCTTTGCTGCATCGCGCTCTTTGCCGCCTCGTGGCTGACCTTATGAGAGTGCGCACAGCTACGCTGTTGGTCATTGCACTGCACGCGCAACATTACTCACGTTAGAGTCCGGAGATTTCTACCGATCGAACTAGTGATCTACGTTAACGGAAGGAACGAATCTCTGTGGCACATTGTGTAACGTGAACGTCTACGCATTCATCCAGACGTAATTTCTTAGAGAAAAACGTTACAAGAAATGAGAGCTTCCAAGTAACTGATGAGCGTCCCTGAGGAAAAAAAATACATTTACTGACCTTGTTTAAGCTCATATTTTATCCGCCTAATGGCTTTGAGTATATGAAAAAAGATTTTATTGGTGGTGCAATCGTGCCAGACAGTCAACCACTAAATTCAGCGCGTGCTTTTTTAGGGGCGAAGCATAGGCTAGTCCGGCGGTGTCCGTCGTAGCCACCGTATAGTGGAATGTACCCACTACCATAGGTCGGCAAAATAAATGGAGCTCACTCAGACTCACTCAATAAATATATTTTTCGCTTAGGACTCACTCGGACTCAGACTCACCAAAATTTTGCTGAAGCAGACTCACTCGGACTCAGACTCACGAAATTTCTCTTCAACCAAACTCACTCGGACTAAGACTCACCGGTGTTTTCGTCATCCAGAGTCACTCGGACTCAGACTCACTAAACTTTTCCTCAAACGGACTCACTCGGACTCAGACTCATGAATATTTTCGTCAACCTGACTCACTCGGACTCACACTCACCAAAATTTTCCTCAAGCGGACTCACTCATACTCAGACTCACCAAAATATAACTCCGCCGGACTCACTCGGACTCAGACTCACGAAAATATTACTCTGCCCGACTCACTCAGACTCAGACGCACGAAAATATAACGAAAATATAAATCAGCCGGACTCACTCACCAAAATATTTGTCAGCCGGACTCAGTCGGACTCAGTCGGACTCAGACTCACCAACATTCTCCTGAAGCGGACTCACTCGCGGACTCACAGACTCGCCTAAATTTTTTCTCAACCAGACGTACTCGGACTAAAAATTAGCAATATTCGATTTGGCCCGGCTCATCCCATAAATGTCGAAGGAGCGCCATAAAATAGCTTATGTAGAATAACACATGTAAAGGGTTCACAAGTGCCAGGAAACCTTCAAAATATATGTATGATAGCTTTCAACATACAAAAGAAGTTATTTCCCGTGCATTGCAATGTCTATCGTAAAGAGAAATTCAACATTACACGTGATATTGAGAATGTTTTCTTTAAATATAAGAATGGGTATACCGACCTTCGAGGAACATTAGGCTTTCATTCCTGTTACCTTTGAAATGCGCTATGCGCACGCGCCGTTTGTTTTCAATGGGCGAGCGCGTACGTGCATTTTTGGCAGACCCAATTATAAATGACGTCCTTTCTTACGCTTTGCCGTTCGAAGGCCTAATCACGCTACTTGGGAACGAAGAAAGCTTGACATTACGTTATGGCGCTTTTCTAAACACGTTCATGAAACTGCCAATGGTCTTGCAGTCGATTTACCGCTTATTGACAACGCGAAAAAGAAAATAATATGAGGCGGCCATCTTTTGCAGAATCGAGCTCACCACCCTTGAAAAATTTTGGAAACATGGCTTCATAGGGTGCATGGTTCTGCCTCTCTAAAGTTTCGAAAACACCTGCCACGATATGTTGTGGTGCTTGACTGCTCACCCGAAGATCACGGCATCGAATCCCGGCCGCATTTTCGATGGATGCCGAAACGCTTGAGCCATGTGTGCTTATATTTTGGCGCACGTAATGAACCCCAGGTAGCCAATATTTCCGTAGCCTTCGACTACGGCGCCCCTCATAATCACATCATGGTTCTCGGACGTTAAACGCCAATAATTATTATACTAGTGTTTCGAATTATAGAAATGGTAAGTTCGGTTTTAGTCGATGTCATGCTTTCGCAAAGTGATTGCGGATAATATAGGTTCGTATTTTACGTCGCAAAGCCAAGATGTGGTTGTCAGAGACGCCGTAGTGGAGGGCTCCAGATATTTCGACCACCCAGGGTTCTTCAACGTGCATCTTAATCTAAGTACACAGGTTGTGACTGCGTTTGTTTCTAGCAAGATATTTTTCGGAGCCGGCTAAAACCAGTTGTAATTGTTAGTGACTACTCTATCTCCTGGATAATGGTAAAGAGTCGTATCAGTACCACGCTGGATACGGACACAAGGCAAAAAGGAACGTGCATAGGCGCGCCGATGAGAGCTGGCCGGTGTGTTCAAAGGTATGGTCGAAGCTTTTCGCATGGTCTGGTACAGACCATGCAAAACAGGTGGCAATTTTCTCAAGCCGATTGCAAGAATGCCGTATTGAAAGGTGGGGACGCGGGCGCCGCTTCACAGTGATCCTACTAGTCCCCAGAAAGGACAAGAATATTCATTTCTAAGAAAAAAGTCACTGGACAAGGCCCTGAACTGACAACTAGAGGGTTTACTACAAACCAGACGCAATAAATTGACATACCTAACACTGCGCTATTAGCAATTTTATTTCGTTTTATTCTCACTGCTTCGCTATTATATCTATCCTTAATAACTTATTATTTGTATTGTTTTTACTTCGATGTAACTGCTACTCTCTTACGCATTCTCAAATGCACAGCTCCCCTCTGCAATTCCTTCGGGCCTTAAGGGTACTATTAAATAAATAAATAATTGAGGAGCCTATTTTCAGCGGGTAAATGGGGCAACGGAGGTTGCCATAACGTACTGTTTTTCTTTGCAGAATGACAGACTGGTGGGCAATTGGTGTGGGTTCATAATGACATCTAGTGATTCATGAAACATATGATAAATGCGCTAATTTGTCTCCCGTGAGGGGGACACTGCTCAGCGACTTATGATCGAAAGCCAGTGCTACAACAAATACAAAATGAGTGACATGAACGCAGGACATGCGCTTTTTTTTTTCTTTCCTGCTTCAAAGCCTACATTCTCGAAAGATGCAGGGAGGTGGGTAAGGGATGGAGAGCAGTGCTCGAGTCTCGTATATTTATGAGACCGCTCCTTATCTGCATACCAGCGCATACTCCCCCCCCCCCCCCCCCCCCGTCTATCTTTCCCATTGAAGTTCTGAAACAAAATTTTGAAGGCTAGATAACATGTGGGATAGATTTGTGTACACACACGCGCATCATCTACGAAATATCAACAGATAATATAGCCTAGGACGTATTTAAAATCGATTTTAAAGTTCCTATCACCCTGCTGCAGCTAAACGTGCATTCGTTTATTGTGTAAACAACCAACCACCCGCTGCGTCACGAGTTTAAATATAAAACTCCAACCAAAATCACCAATCGTCGCCACAGCAGCGGATAGAAGAACGGAAGACAATAATTCGTGACCTCTACACCAACGGCTACACAAAGGCGCTTATTCGAAGAGCCCTCTGTAAGAAGAGAAAAGACGGGGGAAACGTGACACCAACGGCGCCGCAACGACGCCGTGTGTCGATCCCTACATTGCGGGCGCCAGCGAAGCAATAGCCCGTATACTAAAGAAAGGCAGGGGGTCGACGTTTCCCACAAGCCATCCACCACCATCGGCAGTTTCATCCCTCGGCCCAAAGACAGCGCATCTGCGGAAAAAGCGCAGGGCGTCGTGTACCGGATCACGTGCGCCGACTGCCCCGCTTGCTACATTGAGGAAACCAAGAACTTCCATGAAAGAATGCGGCAGCACAAGAATGACCTCCGTCACTTGAACAGCGGACGGACCGAAGTGACAGAGCACTGCCAGCGGTTTGACCACCATACCAGTCCCGACGGCGCGGTGATTTTGGAAAAAGAAAGGAACCTTCGCCGGTGGCCCCTCCTCGAATCCTGCTACATTTAGCAGACAGCGGGAAACATCAACCACACCACGAGGGCACTGCCCTCCCTCTACTGCCAGGGCTTGCGACGACTCACAGCAATCACGCCTGCAAGAAGGCGTTGCACATCTCGGGCCTTCTCACCCCCTGAACAAGAAGCCGATCATGCTTCGAAACGTCGCGGTTTCTTAAAATAAATTTTGGCTGGAGTTTTCTCTTTTCTCCAGTTTTCTGTTATCCCAACCAGACAGACTTCTGCCGAATGTTCACCTTTGAAAGAATAGAGATATTTGTGTTGCAGGCCCCAAGCCTAGAGTGTCGAGCTCGTTGCTTCGTTTTGTACTTTCCTTGCATTCCTTGGGGGGTATTAGGAGCTCGAAAGCAAGGTACGGGAAACGAGCCTGGGAAACGGCCGTGCCATGAAGCTTTTTGCCGTGTGGCTTGGACGAACACAATGACGGCTGAGGGACCACCGAAAGTGCTTCGGCGCGTCAACGCTGACTATGAATGGAAAGGTGTTTGAATAGGAAAGAAAAGAAAAAATACGAAAAAAAAACGGGTTTTGCTTGAGTCGGCAAGGACTGAACTGCAGGCGTGCTGGGAAAATATGGCAGCAATATCTCCCAAAGAGAGTCTAGAGAATTCGAAGAGGTAATTAAAGTTTAAAAGCTCCTTGAATTGCCGAGCGGTAACAGAATTCTTTGACCACATTACAGCCCGAAGAAATTTGTTTTTGCAAGTGATGAAGCGTTGCGTATGGCATGAATGGTGCGTTTCTACCCCTTCCTCCTTGAAATCCGGTCGCTACAACTTTCGAGGTGCCACGGGGGCAAGCTTTATCTAGCCACTTTAAATAACGAAGCCGCTGTTTAATTGGTAGCGAATGACATGACGTGTCGTCGCTGCATTTTTAACAAAACTTGAAATTCGGCGAGATGGCGCATAGCTACTGGGAAATTTATGAGCGCGGTACAATGCATTCACAAAGGCATTCAAAAGCGCCCGTCCTGTCTATGTCGTACTTGTGAATGTCTTGTTTGGCGCTCGAAAATTTCCCAATTGCCACACTTGTTCATGAAAATACCGAAGGGACATCTAAAGACACAAGCGGTTCATTACAACAGAGAGCGAAGGGGCGCTCGATGCTCGCGAATGGTGCTGCTTTGTCGTATTTGAATCCACATGGATGATGAAGCTCGAACATTGCATTCATTCTCCGTTGATTAGGTACACAATTGTAGATCAAACTCAATGTGGATCACGATGTCGCTAAATAAAAGTGGCCTGGAGTTGTACATGTGCCAGAACATGCTGCACAGCCAACTTACATGCCCTCGTATATGAGGGCATGGACAGCTTGATAATTTGAAAAATAATTTCTAGGGCTTTACAAGACACGCCATAAAAGGAGGCTATAAATATTTGTAACCATAGGTCGGCAAAATAAATGAAGCCCACGCAGACTCACTGAATAAACGTTTTTCGCTTAGCACTCACCAGGACCCAGACTAACCAAAATTTTGCTGAAGCGAACTCACTCGGACTCAGACTCATTAATATTTTCTTCAACTGGACTCACTCGGACTCAGACTCACCAAAATTTTGCTGAAGCAGACTCACTCGGACTCAGACTCACGAAATTTCTCTTCAACCAAACTCACTCGGACTAAGACTCACCGGTGTTTTCGTCATCCAGACTCACTCGGACTCAGACTCACTAAACTTTTCCTCAAACGGACTCACTCGGACTCAGACTCATGAATATTTTCGTCAACCTGACTCACTCGGACTCAGACTCACCAAAATTTTCCTCAAGCGGACTCCTCATACTCAGACTCACCAAAATATAACTCAGCCGGACTCACTCGGACTCAGACTCACGAAAATATTACTCTGCCCGACTCACTCAGACTCAGACTCACGCCTCAATCTGAGTCTGAGTGAGTCTGAAGTGAAGTCGACTCATGAGTGAGTTTGCCGACCTATGCCCACTACACGTGATAACGATGACGCTGATGACCA
>JALIZH010021167.1:60000-70396 GCA_030522465.1 Rhipicephalus appendiculatus | reverse complement strand
CGTCGCAAATGTTGGCAGACATGATCCAAAACGTCCAGTGCATGCATTACGCTTGTCAGCTCGAAACGCTCAAACCTGGTGAGTGGCCGCTTAAGGTGTTCACCGACAGGAGAGAAATTTACCCTACGTGATTATATCCGGATAATACAAGACATCCCTCCCTTGTGGTCTTTTAGTGGTCTGGCTATCTGCTTCTGTGCTGCCTTTCCGAGCCACGACGAAAAGAAAGACTAATGAGTGCGTTGATTCGACTGTGGACACTTGACTCACCATACTAGACAATAAAACGAAAGACCGTGTTCGGCGAACCGTGCGGGAAATGCATAGCTGTGTTCAACCATTGGCCCATTTGTGCTATCATAAACAATAACATTTTTTCCGTCCTGTCGTAGGTACAGGTCGCAGGTGTCTTTGGAATTATTTGAGTTTATGTAAAAATTTGTTGGGCCTGTATTTACAATTTTTGGAGGCCTAGAACTGTGTTTTACCTGCCTATTTTTGGCGCCTAAAGCACGGTTTTTTAGTGCCTAAAAATCAGGCCTTGAGTTATGACGTTGATGTGAGCGGGTTCTCTGCGTGAGGCGGCCGATAAAGCAATTAAGTACTTTTATGAGCTGGAAGTGCGTCATCCTAATTTTGCATATTCTCGGCGGCACTTTAAAAAAAAGACTTTACGATTGGTTTTGATGCGTTGCGACACTTTTTGGGAATGTCTGATGATCTATTACTTGTGAGTCATGACGATTCTTTCATGATCTCATTGTGAAGCTTGTGGGATGCGCAGGCGATTGATGGTCATTACAAAAGAAATCTTCTATAAGGGCGAATTTTTGTTCAGATAACTGAAGTTTTGAAAGAGAGTACAGTTTTAAAAGAGAGAGATAGAAAAACGAATGGGAAATAGAGGGAGGTATTTACAGATTTAAATATATTTATACTGTTATGAGATTGCCGACTAGACCAGCATATGAAATTAATGTAGTTTGGTAATCAGGTGTGGTTACATTACCATGTTACTCTAACTAATGTTCTATTAAGCGAGCAGAGTGCCGTATTTAGAGTATCAAATTTCTAAGTGCGGAAGGCTGCAGCAACAACGGTTCAAACCATGGCACTGACAATTAGAAACGATATTTTCGTCATTGCGTGATTACCTTGAAGCTGTGGTTGATGAAACAGCATGACGACGAGAAAAAAAACCTAAATGGCGACCATAGTTATCATCAACATGATGAAATGCCTTCATGGTACAAAAGAGCGGAGATGGTATCCTGCCTGTAACTGGTGCTACAGTAACAACAAAAGGTATCGGTTTTCTTGAGCTGAAGTGAATTGGCAATGGGTAGAACAGAAAATAATACTCGCGTATTTCTGATACAGGATCTCTTATTGATTCGATTGTACCAGTTCCACTGTTTTAACACCATATACGGTCTTTTTACACGTACGCATGCACGGTTAAGTAGTTCTGGCATTTATATACGTTGCTCCGACAAGAATAACTCAGTTGCCAGCCAGCGACAGTAATTTTTTCATCTCTTGTTGGTGGTTCTTCTTTCCTGCGCTGAAGTTTTAACCTTAGAAGTTATGTACCAAAAATGTTACAACCGTTGTTTTCAGAATTTCTTTGCCCTTACATAACCGGTGCTGTGGGCATATAGAGTAGAGACATGTTTAAAAGCCCATTTATCTCCAGCGCTGTAGCACATAGCACTGGTCGTAATGTCCGACCAACGTTGTGTGCAGATGCCTGAATGAAAATTGCAGAGCTAAAAACTTTTCTGCCGCGAAAAGAATGTATGGGCAACAAGTGTAAAAAAAAAACATCACCCCTTTTGGTTCTTTGACACCCTACGAGAAAGAAACATGAATCTGGAATATACACCGAAACTAGAATACGAAATTAAAAAAAAATCTGCAAGAATCAAGGAAAAAAGACAAACGAGAAGTACGAGAAGCTTCTGGAAAAGACCTACGGGCCAGGGACGGGCGCATAGCCTAACTGAGAAGACGTTGAGATGTCTAGAGGGCAATCTTCCTTAATGACAGGATGAAATCGAGCACTCAAAGCACGAAGTTGGCGGAACGAACAATGCGGTCTAGAAAGACAGAGTGATTTATTGTTAATATACTTTTGTGTGTCTGTTGCTTCAGATGCCTTGAAAGTGTAGCAGTCGCATCGCGACATCTTGCTTTTCGGCTGACAGGCGTTCAGATGATTGTGTCATCTCCTAACGCATAGCATATCGACTCCTTTTAGCACATCTAGTGTCATCAGTCGGCTTCACGCGACGACGGTTGCGAACTGCAATATGAAATTAAATAAAAGGCTCGCTGCCTTGTAGGTACAGTTGCCCCAACAGTAAAACGGAGCACGCGAGCTGTGGCCAAACTACGCAAGACTCTCCGAGAACTGGTTCGGTATTTGTAAACGGAAATGATAACACTGTCTTGTGTTTATAAATAAAGAACCATTTCTGTGATAGAGCGTGCTGGCATGCAGTTTTGCTTAGTTTGGACACATCTTGCGTGCCTCGCTTTACTTTAGGGGCACCTGAAGTGGCTACGGCTACGTGTGTGAATAACTATCGAAATATTTAGCCACGATAGTAGTAGAAGTCTGGCGTTATCCGATAATAATAATAATATGTGGGGTTTTACGTCCCAAAACCACGATATGATTATGAGATGACGCCGTAGCGGAGCACTCCTGCGATTTTGACCATCTGGGGCTCTTTAACGTGCACTCACATCGCGCACTACACGGGCCTTTGGCGTTTCACCTCCATCGAAATGCGACCGCCACGGCTGGGATCGAACCCGCGACCTTCGGGTCAGCAGCCGAGCACCCTAGCCACTAAACCACCGAGGCGGATCAAGTGTTTACCCGATATCACAAGACAAAGAAGTGAGGGTGTTCTTAATCTCAAAAGTGAAAGAATAACTGTTTCGAACGATATAAAACGGCATATTTCACTGCGTGAAGCATAGACAATTGCCACGTTTTGGGAAACGCACAGACAGCTTATTGCCCTCCGATAGTATAGCAACGTGCACTCTGAATGACGTCCATCTTTTTGTAAACATTTATATTTTGAAATATGACAAATGATTATTATTCTAGCGATGAGAAATATGAGTCTTCAGGAAAAATACGCTAAAAGTGCGAACAGTGGCCGCAATAAAAATATTCTCTTTACGCAACGAGCTACATCGATGCCGGACTCGAATTTTCTAAGAGAAAAGTTCAGACACATATGACAAAGCATATATTGGTCATTGCAATTACTTCTAATAACATTCCCCATACTTTCGTTGACATCATTCTCTGTTAGTTCTCATGAATATTGTGTCTAACAAAGAAAACAAGCCCTTAAATTTACCCTTCTTTCCTTTATCATAGCGAGGGCCTCGTTCTCGCAGACTTGATGCCTTCAGGTAGTATGTGATGGATTATTGGTCAGCGGCCACCTCGTAATAAGCTCACGTTCTACGTGACGCCAACAGGCAGAAGAAGAGTGTTCCATACTGTCCGCAATGGCTACTGGCGGCGCTGACTGACACTCCCATGTTTAAATGCACATATATACCCTATATTGCACATATTTACCCCATATACCCTATATATACCCTATATTAATATTCTGTCTAACAAAGTAAACCAGGCCCTTAAATTTGCCCTTGTTTCCTCGAACAAAAGTAGTATTTTACGCTATAAGTCACCAATAATTGAGGCACATGATTACTATTATGGAAATGACTTGAATAAAAGGGCACGCGGGTAGCGCATAAATATATAAAAAAAAATTACACCATCTCCTGCTGAAGGGAACCATGTGTAGATGTGAAGCAGCGGGCGCTAACGCTTACACTGGCGGCGGCGTTGACGCTGGCGCTCATCGCAGCGTTGCGCAGGAGAGAAAACTGGGGAGGCGCAAAGCAGGCAGTGATGGAGCAGTGTTTCCTACTGGAACATGCCAATCGCTGCTAATGGGCAATGAAAGACAGAAGACTCCGACTGGGCACAGAGACCCGCACTCCGCTTTTAGTTAACGCTCACACTGCGAATTTTTATTGTTCAACAACGCACAGGAGAAATCTCCCACCGGCACCACCTTGGAGGTCAAGATCCATTGCCATATATACGGGGTGGCCAGTGAACGGTTGTGCAGCGCGAGCAGTCGGTTTCTTCAACCAAGAAACTCGCTAGCAGACGCTGCCTGCGTCGGCGTCGTGAGGCGAGAGAGGGGGGGAGCGTAGGAGAGGAGAGAGAGGGGTGACACGCATGCGCAGTGGGAGTGTGAACGCCGTGGGCAGAGATGCGTAGAGGAGAGAGGGGGGGAGCGTAGGAGAGGAGAGAGAGGGGGGGGGACGCGCAGTGTGAGTGTAGACGCCGCGGGCAGGGATGCCTAGAGGAGAGAGGGGGGGGGAGTGTAAGAGGGGAAAGAGGAGGGGAGGCGCATGCGCAGTGAGGGTGTGGTTGCCGCAGGGAGGGATGCCTAGAGGAGAGAGAGGGGGAGAGGAGGTTTTTATTTTTATTTTTTTTCAAGGGTTTGCGCATGCGCAGTAAGGGTGGGCACGCGGCACACCACCACCACCACCGGATTAAGCTTCGCCATAAGATGCTTCACATCTAAAAACACCTGGAGGACGCTTGAGATTCGCGATCGAGAGTAGAACTCGATAGCGTAATCGGGCCTCATGCGCATCGCCTTCTCAATTGTAACAAGGTCGACAATTGGGCTAGTTCGTAAGGTTCCATTAACGTAAAAGCAGCTCAAAAAACGCGCACAATTTCTTTCAGTTGCGAGTAAGCACTCGTTGCGTCTACTTCTTGTCCGTGTTTTTTGCGCTGCTTTAACCTCAATGGAGCCTTCTCAGCGGCTCGCCTAGCCTCGGTTCTCGGTGCATGCCTTAACCCTGCCGTAAAGGAACGAACTGCTGTGCGTGTAACACTGGCAGTTTCAAGCTACGCTAGAATGCCTACTGCAAGTACAGTTGTTATGTGCCCATGACGCCATAATTCTTCCTTTTGCGAATCAGCCAAGGGCCACTACGCGGCCGTAAGGCAACACGCGAACCTACGCAGCTGCTCCCTTTGTTGGAGCTTTCGCAGCTGACGATGATTAAATATGGGCACTTTGTTATGGGCGGGCTTTTAAAACACTCACTTGCTGCAATTCACCTGTTTTGACGCCTGGTGCAATTCTACGCTTCTGCCACGCAATGTCAGATGCGTTAAGGAGACTCCTTCCACTGCATGACAATCATATAGTGTTTTTTTTTTTTTCGAAGTTGTTTCAAGCAATAGCGTCGCTTTGTAGTAGAACACCTGCTTGCCACACAGATGAAGATGGTTTGATTCTCACTGGAACCGAACACTTGCATTATTTCTTTTATTTGTATCTTTCTCGATTTTTCTCTGACAACCAACGACGCGTACACCGACACAGGAATTTTCGCGAAGCGAGCTTTTAAACACTATCGCGTTAAAATTCTTCCAGTTCCACGCTATGAACACCATTAAGGCCTGACCACACGTACCCGTTGCAGCGCGTCAGCGCGTGGCTTTTTGACGTGGCGTCGCGCCCTCTCCCTATGGAGAGAGGGGGGCGCGCAGCTTTGCGTAGCCACGTGCCCTCTCTCTCCATAGGGAGAAGGCGCGGCGCCGCGTCAGAAAGCTACGCGCTGACGCGCTGCAACGGGTACGTGTGGTCAGGCCTTTAGGCAGCGAAGCTGTAAGCGCCCGTGTGCGTGTGATTGGCTAGCGAGGTCACGTGGTGTCGTGGCAGGATTCCGACGCGTCAAGTGCGCGTGCCCCTGTTACCTGCACGAACCTCCTACGCGTCCAGGTGCCTTGGCTCTGATTTATTACAATTAATATTAGTGTATATTGTAATTATTCAAAGTGCAGATTGCCTTGCCTTGGTATATTGCATCAAGTCTCTAATTAATGTTATTAATCACGCTGCGAATGGCTTTCCCACTATTTTTTTAACGAAAATCATCCTCGTCGTCATTATAATTTCGAGCATCACCATCGTCAACAACGTACGGACCTCTAGCATTTCTCTACCATCGAAATACGACACCTGCAGCTGGGGTAGGACCCGTGTCCTTCCGATCAACAGCCGAGCACAGGAACCACTGCACCCCCCGTGACCGGTAGTTCAGTAAAGTCCATCATAAACTAACGCAGAAATGCTTAAAGTTGTTGCTCATGATCCTCGTAGTGTCCATGGCTGCACGAGTGATGTCGGTTACGTGAGTCAAGAGTATAACTGAAAATTTCAACGACGCTCTCTATTTCATGCCCAGTTCTTCAAAAGTGGACTTCTGGAAATTTGCATTTCGGTTGGAATGTTTGCAAACAGGACCGGGCACTGCCTTTCGCGCGTATGAGGAGTGGCTGGCGGACTGTTGCCCAGACATTATGAAGGCACTCAGGCACTACTCGAACATTTGAAACTTCAAAGCCTGTCTAGTGGCTAGGCCTTTGCTTTTCTCTATTAGTGGAGCCGGTCTGGGGTTCGCTTATTTTTTAATAAAGTTGCTCTCTCTCTCTGCACCACTTCAAAGCGCGCACTGAACGCGATGCGTATCTGTGAACTAAACTAAACTATTGGCCGGCACGAGGGTATTGAACCTGGCGAATAGGGTTGCCGTCGGGTGGACATGAAAAGGCGCCAGAACTCACGGCCAAAAGTAGCCAAAGTAGCCTTGTCATTTGATATTATCGCCGAATTTCTAGCCAAATAGAACAGAAGCGGTATTATCAACAGTCTTTACTATTGATGAATGAATAAAACCATTTTGAATAAGTAAAACCACAAGTTTAAAAAAGAGCCATGGCGCCAACTGGAAATTTTCGTCGCCAACGGGGTCCAAAAGTAGCCGATTTGGCGCAATGTAGCCACCAACGGCAACCCTGCCGGCGAACGAAAGAACAAATATTTGACAGACAGCACGTTACCCACGTTAAGGAGTTCTTTTTTTCCCCCCTTGCGTGACTTAAGACGTCTCCCACACAGCGGATCGATATGGCCAGTCTGAGACAAGAAGGGATGAGCTGACATGCCACGCGCCGCAGGTGAGGTGATCTTGATTGCCAAGGGAAGCGCCAGAGACGCCGAGACGAGACAAAGAATGAGCCAAGGGTTAGAACGAGGAGTCCGGCTAAGGCGAAAATACGAGGTGTCCACCTAAGGCTAAAAGAGGTAAAGAAGAGTAGTCGGATTCGAGGACACGGACCAACCTACTTGAGCGTGTTTGTTGTGTCGTTGTTTGTTTTGTATTAGCGTTCTCACTCCTGGCGAACCCCGCTGGCTTGCTTTGCATTCAAAACAATATGATTCGAAAAGCGAGATAAGAAAACGACATGAGAGGCGAGACGACAAACAAACAGGAGTGTGGCCTGTGAGCGGAGCGGGCATAGTGACCTGCGCTCTCGCTTTGTTGACTTCGCGAGGAAGTTGTCTATTTTTCTTTCTTCTTTCTAGCGCGCCGACCATCGCGAAAACCCTAACACGTGGTAAATACGAGTCGGTCGATGCGATTCAAAGGTGCATTGCTCGAATGTGCCTCGTGGGCCTAAGCCCCGATGCTTAACTTGCTGTTTTCGAGGTCGGGTTTGGCCTTTTTGGAGCCTTGATGGAAACGCTCTATGGACAGTGAAAACAACAACGCCGATAGAAAACACAGGGATGCATCGATGCCATCCTTGACTTCGGAGATGCTCGGCGAATTTCACGCTTGACGGTTGTCTCGGCGTCCCATCCGATCACGGCCCCATCCGCGATCTTCTCTAACCACCTCCCAATTTTTAATTTTCCCTCTGTCTCTTTTATTCCATCCTTATCCCTTCCCTTGTGAACCACTGCTGAGGTGTCCTACAATGCTAGAGACAGTTGCTGGGTCCACTTTTCTCTTCATATCCTCTTTTAAATGCCCGGTTTCAGGCTTGGCAGCACTATAGCACCTCCTCAAAGAAATCTCACCCAAAACACCGCATGCTTCGCCCCTCCCCAGGTTTCACGTTAGTGGTGCGGAAACACCCTTCCCTACATGCAACGCCCCTCTTTCATTTTTTGCTTCTGATGGTTACAACTTAACAGAATATTGATGGTTGCAATTGGGTATATCCCTTAGAAAGGCATTTGCTGCAACCCCAGGGCTAGAGTACATTGGACAGATGGTATGATAGTGGTATCACATTTTGCAGTTTTAATGTGTGGAAGTTGTATTGCAGACAAATCAATGCGCCTGAAACCTAGCAAATGCACAAGGAAACTAAGGATCAGTTGAGTCCTGCGTAATGAACTTTGTAGGTGAAATGCTCAACCCCTTGAGGCTCGTCGCACCAGCCGCAGCAGTCTAAGATCTCATTTCTGGACGCAAATATAAGACCACGTGTTATGACAGTGCAGCAGATCAAATGTAATGATCGGTAACAACAGACTGCCTTATATATATATCTCCGTGTTGCTTTATCTGTTGTAGCAAGCACGAGGAATAGTTGATGTTTTCCAGTAGAGGCAGTTGACGAGCTTTTTTTTTCTCGTCACTGTCAATCAGAACTGTTGCATCACGCGGAGCCCTCCGCGTTCGCAGGAACTTTTTCTGCGTAATGTTGGCGCCCGCGTGATAAGTTTTCAGCGTGGAAATTTCCTGCTGCATTGTAAGTATGTTTTCAACTCACAGTGCATCAATCATGTCAGGCTACCTCACAGGAAAAGTAAAACAAAAAAGGACATCAGCTGCTACAGGACAGACGAAAAGCATGCAAACTTAAACACATGCAAGCACAAAAGCATGCGAACACATGCAGAACAGAAACAATTAGTAACACAAACGCACGCATGTACACGTGCAAGGCTGCCATCTACAAGCGCCGGGCTCTATTGCGGTCACATCTATAACGCCAACAGCAGCTGAACGGAAATACAAGCTTCGCTTGAAAACTTCACTGGTAAAAGTACCGAAAAGTGCTCGAGACAGCTCTCGTACTTTTCTACTTGTTTTTTGTTAGGCATCGTAGCTCTTACGCTGTACAAACTGTGACCATCTGCCGTCATCCTTCTTCATTACAGCCTTTTCTTGTGAAAGCAATGCTTACAGAAGCCTCATTGATGCATGTAAAAATGCATGCAAAAAAGCGGCGTTGGGGAGGCAATGAAGACGACTGCGGGTTTTGGTATGGAGCACTCAGTTCTCATTTACCGACGTTTCTCCAGTCGCAGATCACGGCCCCTTAGTAACTCAGACGTCAGCTCTGCCTCCTATAGCACTAAGCGTCGCATCTGGCAGAAAACACTCAAAATAAATTCCCTCGAATAATTTCGAGAAATTGCATTAGGGACTCAATACGCAAAAGAAGTGCACAGCATGCACTAGCGGCGCAAGGCTGGAATCATCAGCGAAACTAGTGTTCGACTTTGCTTAAGTTTTGCTAATAATGCCAAGCTATTGCTAGAGATGCTCGGTTTTTGCTAGTATAGCTTGAATTGTCACGTGACAACCTGTTACGTGATGCTATGAAGTTTAGTCACGTGATGGGCTGTTACGTGGTTTTTGGCGGGAACATGTCATGTGACTAGCTGTAACGTGATTTACGACGAGAACATGTCGCGTGACTGTCTATTACGCAGTCTTGCGTGGCTTTAGTCAAGTCACTAGCTATTACCTTGATGTTATGGGATTTTAGTCACGTGACTAGTTAATAGGGGATGTTACGTCATGTTTAGTCAAGCGATTAGCTGTTACGTGATGTTACGTGATTTCAGTTCCATGACTAATGGTTGGTACGTGATGTTGCGTCATCTGTAGGCACGTAACAAGCACGCCATCATACTTATTGTATTCCTGGCCGGACAAATCGCCGCACGTGTTATGGAAACGAAGCAAAAGTTGAACAGGATGAAGCGAGCTCTTACCGGTTCATGATAATGATAATTACTGTTCGCCCTACCCGGCGCAACTAAAATATAATATGTGACATAATATTTCAAGCTCGAGATGTGGCCTTCAGTCGATAGCATGGCATCAGTAAGTTTTCTGAGCGAAGTATGAACTGCGTCCATTACGTAGAAGTTATTTTATTTCAAGGAGAAACAGCTAACGAAGGCGCAACACAGCATTCAGCACCCTGCGACATCGACAGTACTATGACGCGTTCAGCCATGCGTTCAGCGGTTCCTCAAGCACCGCCCCAGACGCTGAGTGACGATGCGCTAGTAACGATGACGTCGACGATCTCAATGTTGTCATCGTGTTGCCGATCGGCGGCGACGCCTGGCAGCGGCGGTTTCACTTCAGTTATCTTCATATTTGAAGACTTTGTCGAAGCGCACCGAGACACACACAAGTAGAAGCAGACAGGACAGCGCTTACTTGTGTG
>JALIZH010021167.1:0-57500 GCA_030522465.1 Rhipicephalus appendiculatus | reverse complement strand
TTTTGCGTAATACATATGGGTGCCTCCAGCTGGGGCTGTTAAACAACATGCTTTCTTATTTTTGTACCATGCGACATGAATTAATAACATCATAAAACATCGAATGCACCAATCTAATCATTTTCATGGGTATGCGTCCACCGTAGCACTGTTCGTTTAGTTTGTAAAAGAACAAAAACCCAAGGATTAACAGCCCAATATGGCGGCCCTGGAACCCATACATGACATAGTTTATACGCGTGAAAGCTATGCGAAGACGCTCTAAATCAGCTTGACATGCCGCATTTAAAATGCAGAAATTTTGTTACGAGTGATGAATCTGCGAATTCACAGTAAAAAGCAAACAAAAAGAAACACGTAACTAAGGCTTTAAAGAAAAGGCAGCTTCGTCCCTAGTGGTGCCAAGCCTGAAGGGAAGTGCGCAGCTAGGCAGCCGTTGGTTTTCTTTATTTCCTCCTCTCTTTCTTTCTTGTTCTCTTTTGCAGCTTTTTCTGTGTTTTTTTCTTTATTTCTATTTTCTTTCTATTTTTCCTTTGTTTCTCTCGAAACGAAGTGGCAACAAAAAGAATGCATGGTGCGTTATAAAGGGCCAAATTCAAAAATTATTTTCTCTCTTAAAACAAAAAAAAAATGATTGGATTAGACTTTCTTCAATACTTAGAGATGAAGTGCTCGATCAAACGCTGCATCATTAGAATTTTTACTTGGACCGCGTCAGTAAGAAAAATAGGGTCAAATACGAGACAAGTCGCATACTTTTGCTGGTTTCACAACATTTTTCGGGAAGATTTAAAGTATATTTCACCCCTAAACATTGTTGTACAAAAATACACTTTCCTGAAAACCACACAAATATTAAAATTGCTTAGAGAGAGTTTCAGCTAGCATAAGAAAAAAATAGCGAACTTTGAAGATTTTCATTGTTTTTGAAAATGGGTAGCTGGCAGGTAAACACAAAAACTTGGAAATGGTCAAGTAGCACCACTAAACAAAGCCTCTGTAGTAGTACAAGCATCGTTTCGAAGCTCAACACACAAAAATAGATTTTATATACATTTTTTGTTAGGCACAGTTTAACAAAAGGAAGCGAACTTTGAGGGGGTGCCATTGTCTTGAATTTTTTTTTTGAGCAGAAATGTTTTGTGGCAATATTCCATGGCGTATATGAAAAAGGTATAAATTTTATCGCAAAATCTGAGATGGGCGAGCGCCACGTCTGGGACACTTGGCATGGAAACCCACATACATATACATATCCTGGGACATGACGGCGACGGCAACAGCAAAAATCCGCCAAGAGTGTCCATATAATTGCTATCGCAATAAAGAGAATAACGGACAGGTATGTCCTTACTTCTCTGCTACATCAATGTTTTTTTTTCATTATTTTTCCTCGAGCTTGGAAACATCGTATTCGAAATTTTAGCTAGCCCAACTTTGCGCGTTAAAGATAGGGATGTACCGGCTGGCTACCCTGCGCAGTCGATATACGTAGAGGGAATAGAGAGAAAATAATGAAGATGTAAAGAACGGAGAAGGCGTACACGCTAACGTGATGCCACGCGATGTAAATGTCAAGGTTTGTGGCCCAACCAACATTTCCCTAAATACTGCAGCGATAAGCTTACATCTTTAACTGCTGCACAATTACTTTAATTATCGACGTCACGTTTTGGTATTGAATTCTTTTATGTACCAGGTATGGGAGCGACAATGCCTGCTCACCCATCAAGTGTCTTATCAAACGACAGTAATCGAACTACGTATCTCTAACACGTTTCGCCAGAAAAAAGTCTGTTTGCTTTATCAGCCGATACACGTCAATCTATGGCATCGCAGTGGAGCGAGATCACGAGGATTGCAAGGTAAATTGCATGTTCGATAAAATGGAAACTGAACTGACATCTAGGCTAGTTGGTCTTGATTCATCTGGAACTGTCTGGTACAGCGCGAAATGCAACACGGACGACTAAGAAGTATGCATAGGGACAGCACTGACTTTAGATTGAGAGTTTATTGCATGCGAAATAAACTGGAACGTGTACACTCGTGCAAGAGGCAAATAGATTATAAAGCAAAAGGAGAAAGCGCGAAAGGTTCCACAATCTGTTTACCGCTTGTATTTCGCGCTGTACAAATCAAAGATTAAAATAAAGCTGTCGTCAAATCGCCACACCTCAAAAGCGGATCCATGCGCACTTAGGCTGCATATGCCGATTGACGCAAGGTCCGGGGCCCTGTAGCCATCGCCAGGCATTGTACTGCAGAGCGGGGCGGGCCGCTCGCATGCTCTTCAACATAGGCGAGCACACGGGTTGGGGGGGGGGGGGGCAGAGGGGGGCGAGAGGGGGGGGCGCAAAGACAGCCCCATTGACATTATAGGGAGGGGGGGGACGGAGGGGGGGGCGCAAAGTCAGCCCATTACATTGACATGATAGGGAGGGGGGGGGCGCTGCGACGAACCTTCGCCCCCCCCCCCCCCTGTAGGGGAACCCTGCGCACGCTTATGCTCTTCAACACAGTGGACGGCACTGTACTAAGTGGAAGTTCGATCAGCATGAATATGAAATACCTTGGTACTGTCACCGTCGCCGACTGTCATGCCTTGCCTCTCGGCATCCAGTCTGTTGGCCGCACCACTGAAAATGGGTTAAGCCAGGTTGAGATGCTCCTCTGTGTGGTTGCCAGTTTCACAAAAACTACAACAGTCCAACTACTGCACCCCCGAAGCGACCAAACAGCCACCAAAACTTGCCCATGTTGCCTGACCACTTTTTGGCGCTGTCCCTAGAAAATTCCGAGCGAGATGTACCTAGCCTAGTCGCGTGGCTCCACCAGATGTTCTCTGGCTCTACGAGCGTGCGAGATCCACGGAAAGTTCGCCAATGACTCAGGCACACCACGGACGCTGGCAAAATACAGAGAACCGCGAAGCGGCGCGGTTACGGGCGCGCCAGTGACCGCAAAGCTGCACGTCGTGGGTTACGGGCGCCGCAGTGACTCGGGCGCGCACCACGGACGCTGGCAAAATACTGACCGCGAAGCGGCACGTCGTGGGTTACGGGCGCCCCAGGCACTCCCAGTAGCCTATAGTGAGCAGTAGCCTATAGTGACGGCAGGTAAGGAAAGGCGCTAGTAAAACTGGCCTTATATAGTGAGCGCAGGTTGCGCTATACTGAGTCGGCGCAGCAGGCGCGCTAGTTAAAACAGTAGGAGAGCGAGGGAATTTCTGGGTACGCCTAGGTACACCAGGGAGCTAGTTTTGCTCGGCAGCACAGGGTAGCCAACATGAACCACGCCTGCGCCGCTAACATTGGGCGTTGTTTAGGTGGCTTTTTAGTCTCGCGTCTGCACGCCAAATTCATCGAACCTCAGCGGTGGCATTTCGATGAAGGCGAAATGCTAGAGGCCCGTGTACTCTGCGGCGCTACTGCGCGTTAAACAACAAAAGACGGTCGAAATTTGCGCAGCCCTCCGCTGCAGCGTGCTTCATAATCATAGCGGTTTTGCCACATAAACCCCAGAGATTATTATCGATTCATTGCACGACATGCAACTGTTGATCCATGAATGCGGCGATAAGCTACGCAGCCGTTCCACATGATCGTGAAGTGCTCAAGTGCCAAAACCATTGCTGCCTCTTTTCGCCGAGTCACTTCTCTACTAAAGTTCTGGGACGGTTATGTTCGATGAATTTGCTGAATTACAGCACATGTTCAGAAACAATGCGCTGCTGTAAAAATGCTCGAATACTTGAGAAAAGGATACACATATCAGGGTGTCATCAACGGAAACACCACGAAGCTACCTTGAGACATGGGGTGATGGGGGGTCTCTGTAACAATCCTGAATACCTTAACGTGTACTTACATATAAGCCCGCACGGGTTTTCCCATTTCAAACCTCTGGAAACCCTGCCGCCGTTAGAAGAAATTGATCTCTAGACCTCCTGATTACCAATGTCACAAACTTGACCGCTTTGTTCGCACGGCGGCTGTTCTATAACTTGTCTGCTAGATAATAACCCGAACCTAAATTCTGTAAAGTTACCTTTATCTAAGCAAGCCATCGGGAGCAGCCTGCAGTGATATAACTATTTGATTTTCGTTCTTACTTTCCTCTTACTATTAATTATTTTATTCTTATGGTTCATTCTTACTACTCTTTACAAACCGAAATATTTGATAGAGTCCAAGAAAGACCATTAGAGGTTAAATGAAACAAACTCCCTTTCGAGTGTCGCACCTATTAGCACGTTTACCTGGCACATGTTTATTTGCCCCAAAATACCGCAGTATATCCGCAGTATTTGCCGCAAAATACCCCAGTAACTGACTGGATTCCAAGAGAAGGCAAATGCGTGAGGGGGGAGACAGAAAATTAGGGGGGCAGATGAGATTAAGAAGTTTGCATGTAAGACGTGGCAGCAGAAAGCACAGGACCGGGATGATTGGCGGAACATCGGAGAGGCCTTGCAGTGGGCGTAATCAGGCTGATGATGATAATGACCACGGTACAAAAAATAAATCTCCATTGGTCCGCCCCAAATACACGAATTTATGCCTTAAAGGCGAGGTTTTAAGAAGCAGCCAAAACCGAACACATTTCGTTTGCGCGTGGTTTTGTTAACTCGGCACGTGAGGTTCTTCAGCTGGCGAGTACTCAAGCCATGATTGGGATCACTGCCACTTTAGCTTACGTGTCCACTGCAGAATGACGCCCTATCCTCGCGACATCAAATTAGGCCACTTTTTTTTTGCCCGCCAGTTTAAAACTGGTCAAAATAGGTTAGTACGGAATTTAGGGCACACTGTCAACGCATTGCCTTCCCTTCTGCCGTCCGGTCCATCAAGTGTAAGGCAAAAGTAACACATACCTTTATGCGCTCCTCTAAGAAGACTCAGTGTAGGGCAGGGTTATCCCAGTGTAGGGTAGCCAACCGGAAGTTGGCTACCCTACACTGGTTAACCTCCCTGCCTTCTCCCTTTCTGTTTGCTTCCTTGCTTCCTTCTCTTCTCAGTCATTTTAATTGATCTCGCGTCCTTGAGCTCTGTGTCAAATCTGAAACGCTTTTCTCGTGCAAATTAGCTGATCCGTGGTCGCCAATGTGTTCACGGCACTCGCAACAGATGGCGTGCATTTTAAAGCGATATCGTTATAAAGCTTGTTTTCCAGATGGTTCCGGTGTCGGCGTCATTGCTTGTGAGCGAAAATCAGCGTTGTCCGTGACCAAAAAGCGAAAAATGCAAATAAAGTAAATAATGAAATCTTCGGTTCATGTGAGAATCGAACCCGGGATCTCCGCGCAGCAAGCCGGAGTTCTACCACACAGCCGCGCCATTGCTGGAAATTGCTTCGAAAAAAAAAAATAAAACACTATGGGAATATCACGTACTGGGACGAGTCTCCATAACGCATTTAATATTGCGTGACTGAAACGTAGAACTACGCTAGGTGTCAAAACATGTGAACTGCGCAACGAACGGCTGTTTTATAGGCCCGCTCATTCCAAAACGCTCAACCCATGTTATCATCATCAGCAACAAAAAAATGGCGAAGCTTGCACAAAGCCGCCTCAGGCTCCAAAAAGCGAGATTGGACGATTCTGAATACTGATCTGGTTGCTTCTAGGTTGTTTCTAGGTCTTAGCTAGGTGATGCAGGTTTTTTTATAGTCGCTTCTACGTCGTCGCTAGGCTTTAGCTAGCTAATGCTAGGTTGTTTCTTCATTGGTTCCCAGCGCAGAGATGTTAGAGTTAAACCGCACGCAGTCACAGACACCACACGGATGTTCAAACTGTAGAGACAGAACTACGCGCTCAAACCAAGCGTTCGCACCCATCATATATCTACGGGCGCGGGGTCGTTGGCGTAGGCATTCCATCGCTTCGGGGTCTTCTCGCAGCCGCCGTTGCCTTTCCCGTTCCCTAGTATTCTCTCTCTGTACCTACTCGGTATCTTCGGCTCGCCGCTTTCGTCGTTCGCAGCCGTTCGATGAGCTAACTCCTGTCTTCTTCATTTTTAGTGAACGAGTGGTGAACGGTGGAATTTACCCAAAATGTGGCTCATGCCCGTTTATGATGATGACAGCTTTTTGGTTCACCGTACAAGGGACGATTTGCTGAAAAGCTTCGCTGTTAAGAGAGAGAAGAAATGGTAGAGATGGAAAGGCAAGGAGGTTAACGAGTCCAGGATAACCGGTTTGCTACCCTGCACGTGGGAAAGGGGATGGTGGAGATTGAAAGAGAGAGGGGAAAGAATGGAAAGAGAGAGAAAGGTAGCACATAACACAGCACACACACACAAACAAGCAGTCATTGACAGTCCATCACGCTGGTGTGGTACGCGACATCGCTGTCAGAGCCGCTTGTCCAAGTTCGTTTTTCTTAGAAACCTCAGTAGTTCCTTGGTCACCTTCAAAAGCACGGACAAAGTGAGCAGCTGCGTAGGCTCAAGTTTTTCCTCACGGACGCGTAGTGAGGCCTTCCCTGATACGCAAAAGGAAGATTTATGTTGCAGCGGGCGATTCGCAGTGCAGTTGCCGCATAGGCATTCTAAGATAGTTTGAAACGGCCAATGTTACGCGCACGGACATTCGTTTCCTTGCGGCATGGTTCAGTCTTTCACCGAGAACACCCGAAACTGGGCTAGCATATGCGAAGGCAATGCGCACGGGCCCGATCACGCATCTAGCTATCGCGTTCTACTCTTGAAGGCGAAGCCCAGGCGTCCCCCACGTTTTGTAAAATTTGAGATTTTTGTATGTGTTCTTCGTCCGCCACTCCTTCACTATCTGGAGGAATGTTCTTTTAGTTTATGTTAGGCGCAGTAATGATTTGCACACATTTATATGTGACATTCTGCAGCGATGCTACAGTCCTGCTACAATCTTCCGTTACGGCGGGCTATAGCTGTAACAGCCTCGCCTCGATGGGCGTCGTGCTTCACCCGATCATCCACTCTGTCCTCCGAATGGCTCCATTAAGCTAATGGCCCATTTCTACAACGCGATCTCTGCTAGGGGCTTAGAACTAGCGTAAAAAATCAATGATAAGAAGCAGTGAGAGATCATTACATAAATTGACTTGGGCTCATTCTAAGTTTCCGCGCTATTTGATGCTTCACGCCGCCAGCAGTGAAAGACTGGTTTACACGCATAGTTCCAATCTCAAGACCAGGCCGAATTTTATTGAAGTCAGAAGCTTTCCATTCTAAGAAATCCGCATGATTTACTTGCGTCCTCCTGCTACAAACAGATGGTCGTCAGTTGTCCCTATCATAACCCTTCCGCCATTTTGTGACATTTCACATTACTCATCTGCCTTTCTACTCTTGCACATACCAGCGCCCACAACAATAAATTTAAGTATTCTAACCGAGGTTTTAATAACAGGATGGATCAATGCCTAAGCTGCAAGGTATGTATATGGCTCTCAGTTCCGATAAGTAATTCTTGATCCTCCCCAACATTCACACACGACAGGTATCATGCATTAAGCTTTCTCTGGTCTAGGGTTCTTTTCTCTGTATAGTAAGAAATTGGAAAATTGAGCGTGTCTCGTCGTGTTCCGTTAAAAGTTTTAATCGTTTCGTCGTTTTATTCGGAACGTTGCTTCCATCATATCGCCCATGACTGAACTTCTCCGCTGCAACCGCGACCTTTCTGGATGGTCACCGGCATGTGATGATGCATTCGCCACACTCCGTCGCCTACTTACATCACCTCCAATCCTGCGACATTTTGATCTACTTGCGCCGACAGAAATCCACACGGATGCTAGTGGTGTCGGTCTCGGTGCTGTGCTCGCCCAGCGTAAACCAGGATTTGATGAGTATGTCGTCTCCTACGCCAGTCGCGCGCTCACCAAAGCGGAAGCCAACTATTCAGTTACAGAAAAAGAGTGTTTAGCCATTGTATGGGCCATAGGCAAGTTTCGACCCTATCTTTACGGACGCCCATTTAGTGTGGTTACAGACCACCATGCCTTATGCTGGCTTTCTTCGTTAAAAGATCCTTCCGGCCGGCTCGCCCGTTGGGCACTCAGGCTCCAGGAGTACGACATTCACGTTATTTACCGATCTGGACGCAGACATTCCGACGCCGATGCTCTATCCCGATCGCCCCTACCATATAGTGACGAGTCGCCCTCTTCGCCTGCACACGACGTGTCCGCACTTTGTGTCAGCGACATGCGTTTGGAGCAACGGAAAGATCCCTGGGTTGCTTCACTCCTGAATTTGTTGCGTCGGCCTTCATCGCAACACATCCCTAGAGGTATGCGCCATCAAGTACAGCACTTCGTTATCCGGGATGGTTTGCTATACCGAAGAAATTACCTCTCTCCGAAGGACGCCGATGGCTCCTGGTTATTCCCAGGCATCTCCGCTCGGACATATGCGCCTCATTTCACGCCGACCCACATTGCGCGCATGCTGGAGTGTTAAAAACTTACACCCGCCTGTCCCACCGCTACTACTGGCGTGGAATGTATCGCTTCGTTCGCCGCTACGTCCGTTCCTGTATCGCTTGCCAGCGCCGGAAGAATCCAACTCCTCGTTCTCCAGCTCCACTCCAGCCCTTACCTTGCCCTGCCAGACCCTTCGACCGCGTTGGTATTGATCTCTACGGACCTCTTCCACTCACACCTTCTGGAAATCGTTGGATAATCGTCGCCATCGATCACCTTACACGCTATGTAGAAACTTCACCATTGCCATCGGCATCGGCAAGTGACGTCGGTTCTTTCATATTACATCGCATCATTCTACGTCATGGTGCTCCGCGTGAGCTGCTCAGCGACCGAGGGCGCGTGTGTTTGTCGGACGCAGTTGAATCGCTTCTCAAGGAATGCCAAGTAATTCATCGGACCACCACCGCGTACCACCCTCAAACAAACGGCATTACAGAACGATTCAACAGAACACTAGGGGATATGCTGTCAATGCACGTTGCTTCCGACCACTCCAACTGGGACCGCGTTCTCACTTTTGTGACGTACGCGCATAACACTGCTGTACAGACAACGACTGGATTCTCTCCATACTTCCTCCTTTATGGACGCGAGCCCTCTTGCATGCTCGACACCATCCTTCCTTACAGCCCTGATGTTTCCGAGTCAACGACGGTGTCACAAGCCGCTAAACACGCGGAAGAGTGTCGCCAGATTGCCCGCTCCCTCACAACTGCTGATCAGCAACGCCAAAAACACCATCGCGATAGCTCGACGCCTCCCGCATCTTATGCACCTGATGACCTTGTCTGGCTTTGGATCCCTGCAACCAGCCCTGGTCTCTCAACGAAACTTCTATCCAAGTATCACGGCCCTTACCGTGTGGTGAAACAAACATCACCTGTGAATTACATCGTGGAGCCGCTCGCACAATCCTCTGATCAACGACGCCGTGGACGTGAGACTGTTCACATAGACCGCATGAAACCGTATTACGACCCCTCTGTCGTCTCCTGCCCCTAAGTCGCCAGGATGGCTCTTTTCCGGAGGGGAAGAAAATGTAGTGAAGAAGATGAATGCTACTCGAAAAGGCAGCGGGTACTAGTCAGGCTGAGAAGAGGATGATGTTTCGTTGTCTCGGCGCTTAGGCTGGTTCCGCCATTACGACGCAACTTGTCGCGACTGCTGTTCTCTGTTATAAACAAGTGCTGCTACTAAACGCCTTGTTTTAGTAGCTAATAAATTCATAGGACTCGTCACGTTGGTCTAGTGGTTGTGGTGCTTCATTGCACACCTGAAGGTCGCGGGATCGAATCCCCGCCGTGGCGACGCATTTCAATGGAGGCAAGATGCAAGAGGGCCGTGTGCTTAGACTTGGGTGCACGTTAAAGAACCTCAGGCGGTCGAAATTGACGGAGCCCTCCACTACGGCGTCTCTCATAATCATACCATTGTTTTGGGACGTATAACCCTTACAGTTATAGCTATTAAATTGATAGGATTGTAAAAGTATCATATGCTTCCTACCTTTATAATATTTGTTGGATAAGCGAATTCATGAAACGCGTCACACAGCAACGCAACTTAAATACAGGTGACACTGTAAGGTGTCGAGTAATGAACGTCGCAGGCAATACTAACAGATCAAGTTTTACAATATGCCATTCTACAAAGAATGTAACAGAGCATGCCAATAAGTCCGTCACTATCATTGCTAGGGCCTCTTACACTTTCACTAAGACGACTCGGAGGCGAACGCCGGAGTGCCGATGCATGAAAGGCTGAAACATCCCGTCAGAATCCGACGAGTTGTGCCTTCTTTCGGGTTTGTGGAGCCTCTTCTGGCATTGCACAATCATGTAAAGGACCCTTTTTCTTATTGCGGTAGCAATTGTATTCTAAAGTGGTCGTGATGGTGAAGAATACGAACTCAAGGAGGTTAATGTAGTCGGTGGTCTGCTCATAGGAACGGAACCAGCCAAGCCTCAGGGGGAAGTCGAGCAGAGGAGCCGGAGCTGATGACAGGAACGTTTATTTACAGTATTTACCTATACTGAAGGTAGCATGTTTTACATGATGAAGGAAGCTCTCTTGGAGCGTCTCGACGCTCGCATTTTGACGCCTTGGTCTTCCCAAGATTCCCTGCTGATGAAAACAATTGTCTCCAGGACAGTCCAATCAAGAAGGCGTCTTCATCTCCGCCCCCCAAAATGCAAAGGTCAACCCCGCCTTAGTCACAACCCAGGAAAGGGGGGAGGAGGCACGCCCAGTTGGTCTAGCGGCGAGGGAGAGGACAACCCAAGGCATGAATACGGCACGGCACAGCATAGTACAATGACCGGTTCGAGGTGTCGCACGTGCAAACCAGCTGTGCAGTCAGGTGCAGCGTTGACTCCTCGATAGCGGTTGCGCTGCAGCTGACGGTTCGCTCCCGGGCGACAACGAAGGCACCTCGGAGTGTGGGAAACGTGCCTGAAGACGGATCCAAGTTTCTCAAAAAGTCGAAATCGATAACATCACCACGCGCTGTACGTTTTACGTGCGAATAAGAGCGAGCTAACGCCGCCGACGAACGCTTATCAAGCAGAGAGGGAAAAATTACACCATCTCCCGCTAAAGGGAACGATGTGTAGATGTGAAGCAGCAGGGCGCTAACGCTTACACTGGCGGCGGCGTTGACGCTGGCGCTCATCGCAGCGTTTCGCATGGAGAGAAAACTGGGGAGGTGCAAAGCACGCAGTAATAGAGCGCTATTTCCAACTGGAACATGCCAATCGCGCTAATGGGCAATGAGAGACAGAAGACTCCGACTGGACAGAAACCCGCAGTCGGCTTTTAGTTAACGCGCACGCTGCGAATTTTTATTGTTCAACGACACACAGGAGAAATCTCCCACCGGCACCACCTTGCAGGTCAAGATCCACTGCCATATATACGGGGTGGCCAGTGAACGGTTGTGCAGCGCGAGCAGTCGGTTTTTTCAACCAAGAAAATCGCTAGCAGACGCCGCCTGCGTCGGCGTCGCGAGGCCAGAGAGGGGGGGAGCGTAGGAGAAGAGAGATAGGGAGGGACGCGCATGCGCAGTGGGAGTGGACGCCGCGGGCAGGGATGCCTAGAGGAGAGAGGGGGGTGGGGAGAGAGGAGGGGAGGCGCATGCGCATGCGAGGGTGTGGTTGCCGCGGGAAGGGATGCCTAGAGGAGAGAGAGGGGGGAGAGGAGGTTTCCAATTTTTATTTCTTTATGAAAGAGTTTGCGTATGCGCAGTAAGGGTGGTCACGCGGCACACCACCACCACCACCGGATTAAGCTTCACCATAAGATGCTTCACATCTAATACGCCGGCCATGTTTCGTCGCACTAAACGCGCGTGGAGTAGGCAGCTGGAGAGAGGACTGTGTGCCTCCGAAAATAAATGCGTACAATGCCCGATGGGTGTGGTCACTCGCGTTCGGGCGCTTATATTTAGAGGGTAACAGCAGACGGCTCATGCCTTTGTACGTATTGTGCTTTCACCGTTATTTTCGCGTTGAAGCCATAGAAAGCACGCAAATGATAGTCTTGCGTGCGGTGAATTCGAGTTACCGTTTTAACACAGCCCGCTCATCTTTGGCGCATCTAATGCACATACGCGATGTACGTAAGTCAGTAGTCATGAGAGTTAGCAGTACCTTAAATGGTGAGTGTTTGATGCGCATATTTTTGATGGAGGCAAAAATGATTGGGGCCCGCGTACTTAGGTTTAGGTGCACGATAAAAAAAGCCCCTGGGGGTCGAAGTAACTGGGGCCCTCCACTACGGTGTTGCTCATAATCATGTGGTGGTTTTGGGACGTTAAACACGAACTATTATTATTAGGTTTGCTGCGCATAAATACAAAGAATACCTTCAAATATGAGACACAATACAGACGCATTGAATCGCATGCTGGCTTCGTGCTTCGTCTTGTTGTAGTCTTAAAGCATTCGCCATCAAGCAGCAAGAAAAACAAAACAAAACAGAAAAGCCATAGAAGAGAAATAAGTGAACTGGATTGTCAGTATGTCTTGCATATTTATTTTTGTTTTTGAATGTATATTGTATTTCGTTAGCCAGCATTAATGACTCCGGATAAACGGACATTTCATAGAACGACGTGACGTCACACGTACACGGGCACGAGTGAGGCAATCGAACACCGAGGTACATCACACAGACATGACTGATGCTAGTGCGGAGCGTGGGTGGACCAGATAGGCAGAGATAAAGATGTAAAGATGCTCCAACGGTGAGATTTGGAGCCGTGGGTCTCACATGTCGAAGCCCTATGCCGTACCCACTACAATAGAGGTTCTCGTCAGGCTCGATATAACGCCGCTATGAATTCATGCGCTCGTTAATACAAAGGCAACCAGTAAACAATTTACAGGTACACGGTTGGCAAGTTTTGCACCACAACGAGGATGCTTTCAACGGCAATTTCCTTCGTGCAAGCCAGCGCGTCGAAACGCTCCGAGCGTCTTCGCAGCTCTGACTGAATGTTTTCAAGCCACCACTCTGATTTTCGCATTGAATATGATATCTGCCACGGACCAAGTTATGCTGTAATGTTTTTTTTTCTTTACTGGCCTAGTCGAGCGAGTTTCGGTGTGTATCTCCGCATGGCTTTGAAGGGAAGAACGGATACCCCGTGACAAGGCACGCGAAATTTAGTTGTGGAGTTCGAGTTGCGCACGAGCCTACAGCGAAAACGCTCGTCGGCTCGTCTTTCTACCTCTTCGAATGCCCTTCCTCGCCGCGGGCATCTGGTAGCAGAGGAGCACGCGAGTGCGAGGTTCTGGTGGTGGTTAAGGGGCCTGGCGTTTCTGGCATCGACAGCAACGACGGGCGGAGCGACTAAAAAGCCACCAAAACATGCCCACGTAGCCAGACCACTTTTTGATCCTGTCCCTAGGAAATCCAAGCGAAATGTACCTACCCTGGTGCCGTGGGTGCACGTGCGTGTGAGGCGTTGATCGTGTGATGGAACCACGGAAATGCAGGCGGATTAATAAAATGGGCGCACGTATTAAGGTGAATACCTGCCGCTTTCTGTGGGAAGGGCCACTTTTGACTTAGGGGCGTGCACTTGGGAAGGAGGGGGTAACCAATTTTGTGTACACACGTATACCGATTTTCATCTCAACGAGATAAATATTATTACGAGGTGTATTTATTTAGGGGTCTTCAGTCAGGATCTGATCAACATTACACTCCACAGAGCGCACAGAATTACACTTCAACAGGGCAAGCCAAACTCAGCCCCAGAACAGCAACACTGTCGTCTTCGTCCATTCGTCGCCATTTCAGCGGCTCCGCCGGAGTCGCATTTCCCCATCCCCATGACGGTATTTAACGCGCTCTGTGAGTGCGTGCATGGCTGCACAGTGCATTAGGCTTTATTTTTGTGCTCGCCTTGCTGGCGTATCAAGCGCGTTAGTTTACGAGGCTGGTTCTCTTCGGACGATGAAGTTTGAGATATGGTCGGATCAGCTAGCAGGCTATATATTTATATGCGATGCTGTACGGGCCTTGTTTTTTTATTCCATAAAGGCGAGTTTTTTTCCAAAAGGTAGCTTGGAAAAAGCATTCAGCTCCAGTATACCACGATGGTCACTGAAGAATTATTGCTCGTTTTGAACAAATGCTTGCGGCGATCGAGCCACCACGCGAACGAGCGTCGTTTCGAAGCCGGCCTCCCTACTTGGAACACAGAATGTGTGTACTATAGGAGCCGCGGCGGTACAAATCAGATTCCTTATTTTCTGATATCAGATCAGTGGAGTTCATGGTGCCAACCGAACACATCGCGGTGCTGGATCTAGGCAATCCTCAACCGATGTCACGTTTGCATGCGTGGCTACAATCGCATGCGTGCGGTATCGTGTAGAACACCATTGTGAATAACTTTTTTCTGTGGTATACGAAAGCAAGCATTTGTTTAAGCCAGGAAAATCAATGTTCCCCACCACATAATGATCCGTTGAACCGACCTGTATTTTACGAATAGGCACACCTTCGCCAAAGTGCACACACAGCAAAACTCCAATACATCGGACTCCAAAGGTATCGCTAAATAGTTTGATATACCAATAATTAAAAATCCATACAATTCACCTCTCTGAAGCTTAACTATTCATGCGTCTCGGACCGTCCCTCGAGACAATTGATCGTTCTAAAGCTGCTTCGAAGCCGCAAAGTTTGCCTATAATTTATTTTTCGTCAACCTGTTCGTGTGAAACGTACGTTTCGAACCACAAAACACTTTGAAGCATCGCGACGATACTCTTTCCGGCCACTAACGGCCACAGGTAGTACGCTTCACGACATGACATTTAGTTTTCGTCACATTACACCCCTTTGTAGGTTTAAAACTTTCCAAAGCATTTCCATCATTGCGCAGGGCAAAAAAAAAATCATAAATAAATGTGCGCTACGCATGCCATCCATATTATGATTCGCACTTCGCTTATTTACAGCCATGCTTGCACTGCCCCTGGGATTCAACGCACTATTTATTTACATTATTTATACGTGCTCCAAGATGGCCAATATACTATAGTCAGCTTTACGACAGTGCAGTTGTGTTGTGCTGAAAAGCATCCACTGTGCAATACCGTATCGACGGTTCGTTGTGCAGTGAAGCCCACCAGGAAGGGAAATCGTAACTGACCCGTACGTTGCCTAATAAATAGTCTGGATGTCTCTTAAGGCATAACGTACTAATTATAACGCACTAATAACGTACATAACGTACTAATTAAAGAACTATTTAATTACAAAAAAATTACACCATCTCCCGCTAAAGGGAACCATGTGTAGATGTGAAGCAGCGGGCGCTAACGCTTACACTGGCGGCGGCGTTGACGCTGGCGCTCATCGCAGCGTTGCGCAGGAGAGAAAACTGGGGAGGCGCAAAGCAGGCAGTGATGGAGCAGTGTTTCCTACTGGAACATGCCAATCGCTGCTAATGGGCAATGAGAGACAGAAGACTCCGACTGGACACAGAGACCCGCACTCCGCTTTTAGTTAACGCGCACGCTGCGAATTTTTATTGTTCAACAACGCACAGGAGAAATCATCTCCCACCGGCACCACCTTGGAGGTCAAGATCCATTGCCATATATACGGGGTGGCCAGTGAACGGTTGTGCAGCGCGAGCAGTCGGTTTTTTCAACCAAGAAACTCGCTAGCAGACGCTGCCTGCGTCGGCGTCGCGAGGCGAGAGAGGGGGGGAGCGTAGGAGAGGAGAGAGAGGGGGGTGACACGCATGCGCAGTGGGAGTGTGAACGCCGTGGGCAGGGATGCGTAGAGGAGAGAGGGGGGGAGCGTAGGAGAGGAGAGAGAGGGGGGGGATGCGCATGCGCAGTGGGAGTGTAGACGCCGCGGGCAGGGATGCCTAGAGGAGAGAGGGGGGAGTGTAAGAGGGGAAGAGAGAAGGGGAGGCGCATACGCAGTGAGGGTGTGGTTGCCGCGGGGAGGGATGCCTATAGGAGAGAGAGGGGGGGAGGAGGTTTTTTATTTTTATTTTTTTAAAGGGTTTGCGCATGCGCAGTAAGGGTGGGCACGCGGCACACCACCACCACCGGATTAAGCTTCGCCATAAGATGCTTCACATCTAATAAGCGCCTAAGCAGTCTCCAGTCTTGGCACAAGCACCGATACGTTTAATAAACGCGCATTTGCACAGCAAAGGTTTCTTCGATCGTTCTGCTTGCCACGCAGAGACTTTGCAGCAACCTACTTGATTAAACAGGAGACAAGAAAGTCCACATATTTTAAGCGACTTCTTGGAATAGTGTCATGGAGAAACTTAATTATGCCAACAGAGATTATGACTAGACATCAATGAATAAGGTGGCCTGAAGCATATGATCGCATAGTGAACAACGGATGTCTTCACAATCTGTATCAATTCAAACGAACACTCATGAGGTAACATAACAAAACAGGACATTCGCAGAAGTTTTAACGCAGCGCACGCTCTGAAGTGCCTCAAATTTCACCTCACTAGACGACTTCCCTAAGGAATTTCTGGATACACGAAGGCGCTAGTTTTGCTCGGTGGCACAGGGTAGCCGTCATGAAACGCGCTTGTACCTCTAACATTGGGCAATGTTTTGATGGCTTTTTAGTCTCGCGCGTTGATGAAAAAAATTTGAAGGAGACCTTGTAAATTTCAAAATGTGTTCGGAGAATGCCTGTGCCCATTGAGACGGGGTCGGTCAGAATGTAACACGATGCGCGCGTCTCCCTTCTTGCATGATTGGACACGCTGGGCACAGCGACGCTACGCAAGCAAAGTGCAAACGCTGAAGAGTCCGACGCGAGGCGCCATCGACGCGACCGGCGTCCTTTGGCGCACCCCGGTGGCCCCCCTGGCAGCGTGCCAGGGCATGGACGGACGGACGGGAGCATGAGACATTAAAGGCTTTCGCCTTAAAAAATTTATTTTAGAATTACACAATCCCCGGTAAGTGCATGTATCGCTTCATCTACTTTGAATCGGCGTCTCTTATGTGAGACATGCGCCATCTGATAGTAACAATAAAATACCACACAGGTTTTTTCAAACGTCGAAATTAGGTATACAATGTTAAAAAACGCACGCAGCGCAGGCATTTCTTAATGACGCGGTGGGCTCTGTATACGGTCAGTGCGGGGACAGCCAAAGAGCTAAGTAAATCCTGTGCAATTGCCAGAGCAACTATGGAAGTTCTGCACTATTGCTTATACCAGCGTTAGTGGCTGTTATCGGCTCCAGCAGCAGTCATCTATAGCGACACTGATTTGAATCTCCCCCCGTATACGTGTGGGTTCTTGATTATATACACTTTATGCTAACACTGCAAATGATCTAAATCACATGCCTCATACCATTTGTTTTACATATTTGCTGGCATGCTCACTAAGTCATGCATATTGTGTATAAACATCGTTTTGTACACTGTGCATATTGTGATAAGTGTGTGTATATTAATGCTTAGTAGTATGTGTTAGGAACACCCTGTGGACTTGGACATATGTGTTAAAGCATTTCATGTATATTGTGCTTAGTCATTTATGTACGTTAATGTCCTTGATGTATGGACACTGTTTTCATGTGTTCGTAGCGTCCCACGATGGAATAAACTTCTAAACACTCTCTCATGGCGGAGGATATAGTGATCTAAGTAGTTTTCACAACCAGTAATGATAACTCTAGGGATTTCTGCCTAGACCTAGGCGTTTTCTATTTCTTTCACAGATTTGGCGTGTTTTTGTTGAATATAGGAATTTTTGAAAGGCAGTGCTGGAAATCTTTCACTACGCACCATAATGACAGAGCGTTACTGGCACTTCGAGAACACTATCAAAACAGCAAAGCTGATACTACTCCTTCATCAGGCTATCGTACTTCGTACATCAGGCTATGTTTTTCAAGTCATCCCTACGTTGGCGTTCTGCCTCTTTCGGAGAACATCGCGGTTGGCTCCACGACGACATGCCCGTTCCTGCGTCAGCTCTCTCCATAGGTAGGCGAACTCACTCATGAGCCGACTCACTAGGACTCACTCAGACTCAGATCGAGCCGTGAGCCGGAGTCTGAGTGAGTCCGGGTGAGTAATATTTTGGTGAGTTTGAGTCTCAGTGAGTCCGGCTGAAGAAAATTTTCGTGAGTGTGAGTCCGAGTGAGTCCAAAGTGCAAGATCGCCTTCTTGAGTGAGTCTCTGTGAGTTCCACTTTCGTTTGCCGACCTATGGTCCCATCTACTAATCTTCAGCATTACTATGAGCCTTACCTGGATTAACATTAATGCTCACGTTTACGCACAACTTTCCAAAACAGTATTGTCCATACGCATTTGAATATTTATTGACCAGAGGCGTGAATTACGTAGGGGAGTGCCTTGAACTCCCCCCCCCCCCCCCGCCCCCCGCCAACTGTTCCAGGGAAGTTCTTGATAAATGTATCTTAAGCTGTCATCTCATTCAAGATATCCTTACTGGTTTGCAGCCACACATAACTTGTATTCCAAGGTACTATATCAAAAGGCGCCAAGAGCACCGATTACGTGAGATATTGATGTTACGGAGTATTGACACTATGGTCCTAATAGCTAATTCTAGACTAACGGACTCGTGAGTCGACTCACTCAGACTCACTCAGACTCAGATCGAGCCGTGAGTCTGAGTGAGTCCGGGTGACTAATATGTTGGTGAGTTTGAGTCCGAGTGAGTCCGGTTCAAGAAAATTTTCGTGAGTGTGAGTCCTAGTGAGTCGGGCTCAGAAAAATTTTGGTGAATCTGAGTCCGAGTGAGCCCTATAGATGCAAAATATATTTCATGAGTGAGTCTGAGTGAGCTCCACCATGTTTGCCGACCTATGGCTTTCTCTGACGCTCGCGTGGGGCGGCTTTTTCCTTGGGAGCAGTGTTGGCCATCACAAAAGTGCAAGCTCACAAGAACCATCGCCCTGCTGTATACTGCACCGAGACACTCACTGACCTATATCATGCAAAACAGCTGGGTTCCTCAGCTGAGCCTCACTCTCACCCCTCTTGACGCGCCTCTCTTCGGTTCCCACTTTCCGCAAAGCCTTACCCTTCCCATTCCTGGCGGACCTCTCATTGGTTCACCCGTGAATCTTCACCCTCGGCCCGGCGCAGCCCTCCACTTAACCTATGGAGCCTCATTCTTACCACACTGCGATGACACGTGATCAGCGCTACGCAATCGGACGAGAAAGGAAGCAGAACCGCTTCCCTGTTCAAAACGACCATTTTCGCCGCTATTTGTTGTTGTTCATTATGAGATCTTTCATGTTCTTGTGGGCCGAGTGAAGCCGAGATTATTATGCGCTGAAAACCCGGTGAAAGTGATACAAGGTCGCCGTAAGTGTTTAGCATTCACGCGTGTATAAACAAGAATGTTCTGAGTAATTGCTGCTCTGTGAAGCAAGCAGAAATTTCCTATTGTAATGCAGTTGAAAACGGCCCAAATTCACACTCATCAAGTGCATTATTTGTGCAAAGTCTCCATGTCTAATAACTTCGGAACGAGAGAAAGCGAGCGAAAGTATAGGACTGGCAGTTGGGCGAGTTGGTACCGATTTGTTTTTATGAAACCGGCTCGACGAAAAGAGACGAAAAGGCTGTTCGTGTGCTTTCCGTCTTTCCGTCGCGCCGTTTTCATAAGGGCGAAAATAGCGACAAAAATATTTGACCACATGTGAAGCTGATCGAAAGTACACGGGATGGTTATCAGCCAGTAAAAACGGTCCCCTACACCTCAACTGCCAATCATGCAACGCTGCCTGCAGCTGTGGAGAATTAAAAATTGATCACCACCTCGCAGGCTGCAAGCACAAGCAAGGAGCTATAGGCTTGAAATTGACCCGAATGATCACATCTATGGCTTCAATGAGCGGTCGAAGTGAATTTGACGAATATGTCTGTCACTGTAGCAGGTGGTGCCATATGCAAGTACTTTATGCGCGATTACGTCGCAGAAAATGTAAAAAAAAGGCCTTCAGTGTCTTCAGTAACGCGTGAGTACGTCGCAGTGGTGTTTGGCAGCCGAAGGAATCACTTTGCAGTACGCGAGCTTTTCGCCTGTTCAAAACACCGGCATTCCTCAATAATTTCGTCGATGGTCGCCCAGTTCCAGCGCATTAATCGGTTGGTCGCGTCGTCCGCTATTCCCTTCAGCACGTGACCACGCTTGTCCAACTACGACATGTCACTGCAAACTTTACTACAAAGAGCCAGCACGTCCCGAATGTACCAGATGGACGGTTCAGTGGACGTCTGAGCATGGATGGACAGCTTTTTTTTTTTTGCGGCTGGCTTTGGACATATGGGCTTCCCAAATAAGTCACACATTTTTAGATGTGAAGCATCCTATGGCGAAGCTTAATCCGGTGGTGGTGGTGTGCCGCGTGCCCTCCCTTACTGCGCACGCGCAAACCCTTAAAAAAATAAATAAAAACCCCTTTCCCTCTCTCTCTCCTCTGGGCACCCTCCCCGCGGCAACCACACCCCTCACTGCGCATGCGCCTCCCCTCCTCTCTCCCCTCCTACGCTCCCCCCCCTCTCTCCTCTAGGCATCCCTGCCCGCGGCGTCCACACTCCCACTGCGCATGCGCGTCCCCTCCTCTCTCTCCTCTCCTACGCTCCCCCCCTCTCGCCTCGCGACGCCGACGCAGGCAGCGTCTGCTAGCGAGTTTCTTGCTTGAAAAAACCGACTGCTCGCGCTGCACAACCGTTCACTAGCCACTCCGTATATATGGCAATGGATTTTGACCTGCAAGGTGGTGCCGGTGGGAGATTTCTCTTGTGTGTTGTTGAACAATAAGAATTCGCAGCGTGCGCGTTAACTAAAAGCGGACTGCGGGTCTCTGTGTCCAGTCGGAGTCTTCTGTCTCTCATTACCCATTAGCAGTGATTGGCATGTTCCAGTAGGAAACACCACTCCATCACTGCGTGCTTTGCGCCTCCCAAGTTTTCTCTCCTGCGCAACGCTGCGATGAGCGCCAGCGTCAACGCCGCCGCCAGTGTAAGCGTTAGTGCCCACTGCTTCACATCTACACATGGTTCCCTTTAGCGGGAGATGGTGTAATTTTTTTCTTCACAGTGTCCCAAATTCTCATCTCCTCCTCATAATTCTCGTACCATACATTTGCCATGCCTTTCAGGTAGAACAGCACGTTGGCCATCATGAGAGTCGGGTCATATCGGTTGATCGCACTGGTACGTTCATAGTCAAGTATCCAATCTTGGACATCGATTGCGTCCGTACCGCAGAACGTCCCAGGGTATTCCGGACGCGTCAGCGCGTACGTTGGCGGTGGTGTCGCCGGTGCAGGCGTTGCCATGGCCGATGGAGTAGTGGTTGCGGCATCGGTCTAATTTTCCATCATGGAAGCTCCGAGTCGACGGCCACTGAGGAGGTCCGTTGTACAGCGCTTCTTCTACCCCGCACCTCCACCAAATTGTCAAGGGGACGACGAATACACGAGAGTCAGAAGCGAGTATACTTACAATATTTGCAGACAACTGTGCCACCGAATGGCTGCGAGCATCTCGCGCGGCATTCCAGCTTCTTTGTCTCTTCGTCTGCAATGGCGGGCTCATGCGCAACGCCTAACAGTATGCTGCTTTTTACTCCCAATAAGAAATAGAGGATTTGGGCTAGAGAGCCAACTATATCTATACTTTGTTAAAGGTGAATTATCCCGAATCACGACATTAAAAAGTCAATCTAGGGATTTTTATTGCAATGTATGGTATTTTCGGGGGTCAATTTGGAATAAAACGTTCACTTTAGTTGGTATCACTATTCACCGCAGAACACCTACACAAAGTCTAGAGAAGGGAACTGTGACAGTGGAACGGAAATAAGGGTAGCGGTGGTGTTGTGAACTAAAGTAGACGACCGGGAGATGGCGCTACTTAAGCTATCATCCCAAAGCCGTGTATGTAGAGAGTCTGGCGAATGTGTGCGGCAGTGACGTCACGGCGCGGTGATAACGCCGGCCACGCCCCCATCGCGCCTCCGGGAAACCCCGCCTCGGCGGCGTTCGCCATATTCACCCCACCTGTGCGGCGGCTTTCCAGCCTAGCTTGCTTACGCGCTGCTCGTGCGTGAACTGTAGTCCCGCTAATAAATTGTGAAAGCGAGATGGTGCAGGAACACTGTAGTTCAACTTTAATGAAGAGTATGAACAGGAAGATGTGAGGTAACGTTGAGCTCACAGAAATACCGACTGCTAAAGTTGTGTGCGCGGACTCCCAGCCGATTACGTTCTAATTGGAGTGTGCGGCGCTTTTTAACGCGACAGCGTTAAAAAGCTCGTTTCTCAGAAAATACAGTGTTGGCGGTGGTGTTGCTGTCGGCGTCTTTAGTTGTGAGCGAAACAACAGCTTTGGCAGCGAACGAAAATTCGAGGTAGATGCAAGATGGATAGGAGCCCTACGGTGTTGCACTTTGGCCTTCCTTGCGGCACACTGCATGCAGGTCTTCTCCTTGAAGCGAAGGCAAGCCAGCGATTGTAAAAGCGAGAGTGTCCACACGCGCACGTGTTTCTGTGCGTGCGTGTGTATGCGTGCGCGTGTATGCGTACGTGAATGTGAATGGGCGCTTGTGTGTGGAGAAATATTTTTTCTCCACTAAAACAACTTGAATTACACTTTTTGTGAATAAAGTTGCTATGATCTCAATCGTGCGCGCTTTTCCAGCTGATTTTTTTCTTGGACCACCTCGGGGTGCTACAGACGTCTCGACATAGGCCGAAGTGGCGTTTTCGCCAAGTTCAGGATCTTATTTTAGAGCCTACGCGCCGGACAGAGTAAAAACAAAAATATTCGAAAATAGTACGTCTTATGGAGAGCTTGATAAAAATAATTGATGTATTTTTTCTGTAATCGCCTTTTGCGGAAAAACTCCAGAAAACGCTACAATTTACTCAATTTCACCTTCGCGCGAATGTGTGAAAAACAGAAAGCTACCATAAGGAACTGTTGTATCATCAAATCACGATGCTCGAAAAAGAGCAAAAAAGCATGTGTTGAAAGAATGCGCGGAACGGTCGATTTATACGGAATTTTCTTTTCGTACCTGGTTTCCCACCTTCCGTGAATTTTAAATGGCGGTCACGTGCGCAAAAAGATTTTACCACTCAAAATATTTTGAGAAACTACTCTACAACTAAAGCGTATACATGTGTAATCTTCTCAGATTATTTTCCAGAAAGTGATTTTTGGTGAGCGCCCCGTTTGGGACAGTTGGCGTGGAATGACCCAGCTACGCGTGAAAGGCGTAAACAATTTCCCGAGTGCGCGATTTTAACTGCGAGCTTCTGATGCTGAAGCCGAACGCCGTATACAGTTCGCCAGCTGAACTGTCAAGCGTGAAAATAAGCAAGCAACCAAGCAAGCTCGTTCAGACGTTTCGCACGTCCTCCTCAGCAACGCTGAGTGTTTTCTTATAAAAATGTCATGGGCAAATGCTTTTACACCAAATTTATCAACCGATAGTAGCAACCATATGTCGGCAAAACCTGTGGAGCTCACTCAGACTCACTCATGAAATAAATGTTTCGCTTAGGGCTCTCTCGCTCGGACTCAGACTCACCAAAATTTTCCTGAGCCGGACTCACTCGAACTCACAATCACGAAACTTTTCTTCAACCGGACTCACTCAGACTCAAACTCACCAAAAGATTACTCACGCTGAGTGACTCAGACTCAGACTCACGACTCGATCTGCGTCTGACTGTGTCCGAGTGAGTCGACTCATCATCCGTTAGCCTAGAATTAGCTTTTTCGACCATGGTGTCAATGCTCTTTAACACATATATCTCACGTAATCTGTGTTTTTCTTGGCGCCTTTTGATATAGTACCTTCGAATACGAGTTATGAGTGCTCGCAAATAAGGTCATTTTTCCTCAAAGAGGTGACACCGTACGATATATTTATCAAGAACTTCTCTGGAGAAATTAGCGGGGGGGAGGAGGGGGGGAGGTCAAGGCACCCTCCTACGTAATTCGCGCGTCTGATAAATAAATATTGAAATGGTGTATGAACGACACTGCTTTGGAACACGTGTGAGTAGACGTGAGTATAAACGCGAATCCAGGTAAGGCTGATAGTAATGCTGAAGATCACTAGATAGGACTGTAGGCCGGCAAAAAAAGTGGAACTCACTCAGACCCACTAAAGAAATGTATCTTGCGCTTGGGACTCACTCGGACTCAGACTCACCAAAACTTTCCTGAGCCGAGCTCACTCGGACTCACACTCACGAAAATTTTCTTCAACCGGACTCACTCGGACTCAGACTCACGGATCGATCTGAGTCTGAGTGAGTCCGAGGGAGTCGAATCATGAGTGAGTTCGCGGACCTCTGGGTCACTAGCAACTACCGCGTCTACAATTGCACCACAAGACAACACACACACACCCAAGGAGGTTTACCGACCCTGCTCGGCGCCGTCGGCTCTCGACGTAGTCTTGGTGCGAACGCTAACTGAGCTTAGATGCAGACAGCACCTCTGGCGGTGGCGGTACGAAATACTGGCCATGTGTATCTTGAACTGGTGTTGGGTTTCGCGAATGCGCCGCACTAGCGTTTCGCTGTAGCGATTGGGCCGGGGTTGCGGCGACACCCAATGCGCTTGGAACGAGACGCTGGCATGAACTTGGCGGCGCTTGAAGGCCAGCTTTACGGAACGAGACGTTTTCGGGGTTTGTCCCTGGATGAATAGAGCTATTGCTATAAAATTTGCTTCGTGTGAGCCAGCGAGAGAGATTGAGAGAGAGAAAGCTCTTTATTGAAAAACAGGGAATTCTGCCGTTGTAAATAAGGCGCCTACATGCTGCTCTGTATAGGGGAAGGGGATAGAGGACAGAAAGGCCCTAGGAGGAGGAGAGCAGGAAAAGAAAAGGGAAAAAAACAGAAAATATTATGATCGTGATGTCTGCATGTCTCCACGTGATGGTGATGATGTAAGTAACGTTACAATTTATCCATTAGGTTAATGTCCTCTAGGAATCCAAACAGACATTATTAACTGTTACGTTGCTGAGAAGGAGGAGTAGGTCTAAGCATTTTCCCGAGATCTAGCAGTTCGTGGGAAGCTGAGCCTATTCAACTTAGGAGGCAAGATATTTCTTCTCTCTGTACCTGGCAATCTATCGAAATGTGTGCGATTGATCCTATAGCACCGCAGTTGTCACAGTATGGCCAAACCAAGGCGGCACATGTAGCTATTGGGAAATGCTGCGTACGCGATCTGGCTGAACTGTACGCGATCTAGGAAGCCATTATTTACGTTCAGCGACAACCTCCTGGACGATTGGTCGTTTTAACGGCCTCGTAAGCAGCCTTACAGTACATGAGAACCATCAACAACATCCGGTGGCTCGAGACATTGGTTACATCCAGCACATGACCACTGTTTCTGGTCACACTGTCATATTTCAGTGGATTCGCGGACACTGCGGGATGTAGGAAAATGAAAAAGCGGATCTAACTGCACGCAGAGGCATGTGCTTAAGGAAAATTCGGAGAACATACTTCACTAAATCAGATGCATCAACAATGACAAAGAAGTATGCCAACCGAGAAAGGAATCAATTATGGAATCTTTCGCCTCAAGACCTCTTTCTCCGCTCCATAGACCCTAACTTAAGGTCAAGACTTCCGCATCACCTTCTTCGTCACCTCGAGACGCTTTATCATCGAGCCAGCACGTTTAAACGTGTGGCACACCATTTCAACGCTCGCAGCTTGCCACAGAGTCGAGGTTTTGAGGTATGCGTTGAAAATTACAATTGACACGAAATAATTTTTGCTGGAATTATTCTCCCAAACTGTATTTATCAGCCGAAAGTAAATTGCACGTGTCGAGATCAGACTTATACCACGTGACATGCACCTGCCAGGATAATAGTGTGTTAGACACTACACAGCCGAAAACGAGGCGGCCAGTCCCGCCCAGCTCCAAATTTGGGCTGCAGAAATAGCATCTTTTCCTAACCTCAAAATCTGCTACTGCCCAGCTCAACTCTCTAGAACAAGCAAACCCTCGAGGAAAGAGCCAGGGTGGCAACCTGAGCCAACGGAATGCTATAGTAAGGATAACAGCACCCTCTTCTGAATTAATCTTTTTCCCTCTCAATAAAGCGTTTGCATCATCATTATCACACCAAAGGTCAATAAATTTGTTATATGAGAATGCCTTCACTGCCCGTATACTCGAGCCTTCAACTACTTAGACTCGGTGTCTCTTATTAACACGCCCCAATTGATAATACTGCATCTGAAATTCCGCGCTCAGGCTTCTAGTGGTTTATTTTATGAATAATAGCATAAGTAACGTACGCAGCGCAGACTTGCGCTTTTGATGCAGTTGGCCTTGTATACCGATTTATCATACACGGCGAGACATTTCATAATGCGCTGTGCTGTTGGCAAAGCAGGTTTGGAGGTTTCGTGATATGGCATCTAGGTAGCACTGTCGTTGCGTAATTGGCTCCAATAGCAGTGCCGGGTTGGTTGCTCATGCCTCATGGAGGCAATGTTCTTCACTCTTCACAACGACTGCATCGAGACATGTTGTAGTAGTGTTCTGTTTGTGCCATTGCGAAAACGCACATCAATTGTACATGTTGCATCATTGTACTTCTGTAAGTCAATTCATGTCTACGCGACTGAGGTCTGATGCGTGCTTCTCGCAATTGTGTCTTCAGTTAAATGTCGTGTTTCATTTTTAATAATAGAAAACGTCTGTGATACAAATATGTTCTGTAAACACACAAGAGTTTCCTATTGGCATCACTACTTGAAAACAAAGTAAAATGACATAAGCATCGAGTGATCATGTTGCAATGCGTGGTATGATGTAACTGAGACGTGCAATAAATTCTGTTAGTTGCACTAGCACCGAGTGACACCATCTGCTATCTTCCAGACTACCCTATGAAGCGCTGGTGAGAGTTGTCTGAAAACTCTGATAAAAATATTAAAAAATAAAATTCCATGGGTTGAGTTCAGCTCCAGTATACCGTGATAGTCACTGAAAAATCAATATTTTTGCTCGTTTTAAACAAATGCTTGCGGCGATCGAGCCACCGCGCGAACGAACGTCGTGGCGAAGCCGGCTTTCCTACTTGGAACACAGCATGTGTGTACTATTCGCCTCGTGTGCGACCGATGGCGGCGCTGCGAACGGCGCTCCGGTGACGCAAAGGCGGGGATTCGGCTTTTGTCGTCTGCTACGCTCTGGCTAAAACAGCAGCATTTTTATTATAGTTCGCTCGCGTCGCACGGCGTTCCTCGACTACTAGCTGCATTTTCTTGTAATGATATTTATTGAGATGACTGCTAGCATTAAATGAGTTGAAGAAACGTTAACATTTAACATATATTCTGTATACCGACAGCCATCGCGGTCAGGTTCATGCCCCCGAGTTCGTAGCGTCGCTCACTGGGCTGGATGGCGTTGAAATAGCTTACATGAGAGCGCGAACGCCCGCGCCAAGTGAGTTAAAGAGAGTCTCCGCTGCTCTGAAATCGCAGCGCGATCAATTTTGCGGCTTATTCGCAAAAATCAGCGTTGTGTAAACAGACTTGAGATGAACGAAAATTCACGCTCCACTCCCAATTGTAGTCATGTGGACTTGTGCAGACACGACAGCCGACAAAATGAAATCGATAAGTTCATCGACCAGCGGGTTATTGCGGACCACTAGCATAGATTGGGCGAGCTGGATGCAAATAAGATCGCTCGGAATGAAACGCCAGCTGTGGTGCGCGTGGTACAGTTCGCCTCTTATGATTAGAGATAGATACGTTCATGAGCCGCATTCATGTTTTCGATCGCGCAGTGCTGCCTACTCGACTGTGCGAGCCTGCCAATGGTAATGACAGGATGGCGCGGACTATATTTCTAATGCTTGGGCAACGCGATCCGCTGCAGTGTTCGCGTTTCACTTGACACCGATAGTACAGCTTCGTAAACATTAGGAAAAATCGGCGAATGTGTCCAGGAAGAGGAGAAAGAGAGCTCTTTCCCACCATTCTTTTGGCCCCTGTGGCTGATTATTGTGATTCTTTACCGTGCTGTAACAAGATTGAATATTTTAGGTGGGAGCCTTAGATTCCACATAAATTGCGAAAATTGACCGTCGGCGTCCCGCGTCGCCAGCGTCAACACGAGTGATGCGAAAATTCATCACATGATCATGTCATCATGACATCCCAGACCGACAAAATTTGTGACGTCATAACGTCATGTCACATGATTACATCATCACATGACATCGTCGCTTTGCATTGCCTCCGTGATTGGTGGGCCGGTCTCGGAGGCGATGCAAAACCAGGTGATGTGTAGAAAGCTTCAATGCAAAACCACGTTACGTCCAGAAAGCATTCGGAGGGGGGGCGGCGAAGGAACAATACATCGACTGAAGAAAAAGATGGCTTTCGCCTTCGAGTCAACTTAGGCAAATGCATAAGGAACTCGAGTCTCTTTAGTACAGTGATCGCACCAAGCCACATCAGGAGTCTACCGTTGAGACTGATTTACAGTATTTTATTGCAAATACATCTTTCGATGCGAAAGCTTTATATTTATCAACGTTAGTATGATTACACTAATTCTGTTCAGCATATTTTCAGACCACCGTGAACGAGTGAACAAACGTCGATTTATTAACGTAAGGATTAAAATATGTTGCAAAAAAGAAAAGAACAAAAACAAAAGAAGATCACTCCGGACAACCTACCGATATTTCATATCCCCGTCGTGCATCCCCTTTAGACTCACCCTGTTTATTTCGTGTTTCAATTTAAAGTACTTACGACGCGCTTACACAGCAGCTGCTAAAAATGTGTATTTCATCAAACGTTGTTGCCGGTAACGCCACTTAATTTATTTGAATGACATCACATGTCAATTGTCATGCGCTTAAAACTCCGAAAAGAGGAATTGAACCGAAGGCACAGGCTTGGCAACCGAACACGCGCAGCACGCGGTATACATTTATTGCGCTTTAACGCAGATATGGAAGCTGGAGCCCGAACGCTGAAGTCAGTTATCGAAAACGGGCAGGAAAGTCATTTTGAGTGCGCCACGGCCATAGAACAGTCGCGAAAAGAAAAATTCACCATAGAAGCAGATGTACACATGGATGGCTAGCAGACGACAACAGGAGCAAGCGACACAGAACCTGCTCCTGACGGCAACTCCGCTCGATTTCGCTGTGCATTTTGCTTGAACATTCAGTACAAATTGCTTTATCAACTCGCCCACCAATGTTTCAATAACGCGAGCGCGATATAGACAGGCCGGCAGCGTCGAGCAGCCTTCACGTAGCGAACGCGCGCGCGAAGAGCTGCATCCGAGTCCTCTCCCTGACGTCACACGCGAGAGGGCGCCACTCCAAGATCTCGAGGCGAATAGGAGCCGCGGCGATACAAATCAGTTCCCTTATATTCTGATACCAGATCAGTTGAGTTCATGATGCCAACCAAACACATCGCGGCGATGGATCTAGGCCATCCTCAACCGATGTCACGTATGCATGCGTGGCTACCATCGCATGCGTGCGGTATCGTGAAGAACACCATTGTGAATAACTTTCTCTGTGGTATACGAAAGCAAGCATTTGTTTACGCCAGGAAAATCAATGTTCCCCACCACATAATGATCGGTTGAACCGAACTGTATGTTACGGAATAGGAACACCTTCGGCTAAGTGCACACACAGCAAAACTCCAATACATCGGACTCCAAGGGCATCGCTAAATAGTTTGATATACCCGTAATTAAAAATGCATACAACGCGGCTGTCTGAAGCTTAAATATTCATGCTTCTCGGACCGTCCCTCGAGACAATTGATTGTTCTAAAGCTGCTTCGAAGCCGTAAAAGTTTGCCTATAATTTATTTTTCGTCATCCTGTTCGTGTGAAACGTACGTTTCGAACGAGAAAACACTTTGATGCAACGGGACGATACTCTTTCCGGCATCTAACGGCCACAAGTAGTACGTTTCACGGCATGGCATTTAGTTTTCGTCGCATTACACCCCTGTGTAGCGGTAAAACTTTCCAAAGCGCTTCCAACATTGTGCAGCGAAAAAAAATCTGTGCTGTGCATGCCATCCATACTTTGACTCGCACTTCGCTTGTTTACAGCCATGCTTACACTGCCTCTTCTATCAAATGCACTATTTATTCACATTATTTATCCGTGCTCCAAGATGGCCAGTATGCTAGAGTCAGCTTTACGGCAGTGCAGTTTTGTTGTGCTGCAAAGCATCTACTGTGCAATACGGTCTCGACGGTTGTTGTGCAGTGAAGCCCACCAGGAAGGGAAATCGTAAGTGACCCGTACGTTGCCTAATAAATAGTCTGGATGTTTCTTAAGGCATAACGTACCAATTATAACGCACTAATAACGTACATAACGTACTAATCAATTATTTCTTTACAAAATAAGCACCGTAGCAGTCTCTTGTCTTGGCACGAGCACCGATACGTCTAATAAATGCACAAATGCTTAGCAAAGCTTTCTTCAATTCTTCTGCTTGCCACGTAGACACTTTGCAGCAACCTACTTGATTAAACAGCAGGCAAGGAAGCCCACATATTTTACGACACTTGGAATAGTGTCAAGGAGAAGCTTAATTATGCCAAGAGAGATTATGACTAGACATCAATGAATAAGGTGGCCTGAAGAATATGATCGCGTAGTGAACTACGGATGTCTTAACAATCTGTGTCAATTCAAACGAACACTCGTGAGGTAACATAACAAATCAAGACATTCGTAGAAATTTTAACGCAATGCACGCTCTGAAGTGCCTCAAATTTCACATCACTTGACGACTTCTCTAAGGAATTTCTGGGTACACGAAAGCGCTAGTTTTGCTCGGTGACACAGGGTAGCCATCATGAAGCGCGCTTATACCTCTAACAGTGGGCAATGTTTTGGGAGCTTTTTAGTCTCGTGCCCCCACGGGTTCGGAAACTGACTGAGTGCGTACAGTAAGGAACGTTCGACGAGCGATATCGTTCGGTTGGCAAACTGTAAACAAGCATAACAAAGTAAACAAACTTTCGCTTGCATAACCAGGCCTAGCCGAGCCAAGCTGCAGCCATTTTTCATCGCGCCTAAGGTTGATGAAAAAAACTTTTATTTTAGAATTACACAATCCCCGGTAAGTGCATGTATCTTTTCATCTACTTTGAATCGGCGTTTTTTTATGTGAGACATGCGCCATGTGATACTAACAATAAAATACCACACAGGTGTTTTCAAACGTCGAAATTAGGTATACTATGTTAAAAAACGCATGCAGCGAAGACATTTCGTAATGACATGGTGGCCTCTGTATACGGTCAGTGCGTGCACAGTCAAAAAGCTAAGTAAATCCTGCGCGATTACCTGAGCAGGTATGGATGTTCTGTACTATTGCTTATACCTAGAGTTAGTGGTTTATAATCGGCTCCAGCAGCAGTCTTCGATGTCAACATTTGTGAATCTCCGCCGTGTGCGTGTGGGTTCTTGATTATATGCACTTCATGCTAAGACTACAAATGATTTAAGCTACATTCGTCATACCATTTGTTTTGCACAATTACTGGCATGTTCACCATCAGGGTTGCCATTGGGTGGACTTGAAAAGGAGCCAGAACTCAAGCCAAAAGTAGCCAAAGTAGCCTTGCCATATAATATTATCGCCAAATTTGTAGCCAAGTGTAACAGAAGTGGTATTATGATCAGATTCTTTAGTATTGATCAATAAATAATACCATTTTCAATAAGTAAGAGCATAGAAAGCCGCCGATAAGTTGGAAATAAATTAAGTGAACGAATTATGATAAATTCATTACGCGTGCATATATTTTATGTAGAAAATATGAATTCTTGTCAGACACAAAGTTATATTAGAATATTCCTGCCAGCAAGTCAGAAGGAACATATAAAGTTGAAACAAATTTTCGTTGAAGCTGCAGACCAAATTCTGGTTGTAGATGAACAGGCCAGCTAAATTTTGTTGCAGATGTCTGTTTTCCCAAGTTTACACGAGAACACGCACTGCGCATCAGAATTATTCGTAAAACTTGCGAGTAGCATCACAACAGATGGCGGGAAGCTTGAGCACCGAGCTGGCCACGTGTTCGTCACTGTTGAAAATTGTGTAGACGACGAGGGGTGGTAGTATCATCATTAAGATCAGAGTGTTCGAATAAAGAGGAGGTCAGCGGGTGGGCTTCACCATGGGGACGGCGGCGCGTCCTTTTCTCAACATTTTGGTGCCGTGAAACCCGGGAAAAAGGACCTTTAGAGGTGAGACAGAGCGGTCTTCACGACTTCCCGACCGCATCTGTAGCCTGGAGGACTTTGCGACGCCGCCGTTGCGTGAAACGCATGTGCGAGGCCTAACCCTACCCGTGACCCAGATGGTGGAGCATGACATCTCGACGATGCCCGGAACTTCGTCGTGCGAAGCTTGTGTAACGGATCCCGCGTTGACGCCGACTTTGCCTCGCGACGCCGCCGGCCAGTGAATTTAACGTTTCCGACACTGGACCGCATCATGGAGGCCCTGATCGAAAGGCGGTGTCAAGTACGCAAGGCCGTTACGCAAGCCATCGCTAGCATCGAGAGACTACTGCATCTGGAGCGCCCACCAATAAGTGAGTTGCGGAATATTCACCATGTTTTGACAGACCAGTTCGAGCTTCTGAGAGGAATTGATAAAGAGATAGAAGATACGGTTGACATCGATCACTTAGAAGCAGAAATGGAAGAAGCCGACGTTTATGTGCGCCAGATTATTCGAGCAAAGGTCAAAGCTGAATATAAGATTGAAGATACATTAAAAGCTCGGCAGGCACGTATGGAGACTATAAGGCAAAGGATTAGGACAGAGGTATATGCGAAAGTACTCTCATCGTCTATGGCGCAACCATCTAGCCGATGCTTCAGCAATAGCGATATTATCGCACAGAAAGAAGACGACTCGACCACACGACAGATACAGGAACGTAGTGGAAGCAGTCAAACTAACGTTTCAACTACAGAAAGTACAATCCGAAAGACAGAAAGCGAAGAACAACCTCAACTTCCAGAGACCTATTCGATGCCTTCAGAGCTCTCATCAACGTGCAATACCCGTCATGTTAATGACAAGAGAGCGGCAACAACTGAGGCGTTTGTGGCGGAAGAGACTAGTCCGATCGAACATTCGGAAGTCTTTGGAAATTCTGAAGACCGTTCACCAGATACCAAGGATGAGTACACACCGAAGATGACAATGTCAATTATTAGGCAGTCCTCATTTCTATGCTTACAGGTGACCGGAGGAATCAAATCACAGCCAGTGCAACAAGGGGAAAGAAATAGAAGAAAGGAAGGACAGACCGCCAGAACTCAGAAGCCTAAATGTAGCTCTTCAAGAAAGGTGCACATGTCAAGGCGGAAAAGAATGTGGACCCCACAGGCTACATTACTGCAAACGCCAAATGCCAAGACAGTATCACAGCAGCGAATGAAGCAGCCCAGGCCAAGGTGGAGGCAGAAGGCAGATGCTTACAAGGTAAACGCAGCCAAGACGAGAAAGCCAAGGAAAAGGTTCCCCAGAAAGTTCCACATGAGATCTTGGTGGAAGAGACTTCAGTCTGAATTTTCATCCTTAGGAAGACCCCTCAGCGACAACTCAAGCTCAGCAAGGTCAACGCGTTCAAAGGCACGGGTGTGGAACAAGCGTCGTAAGCACCGCTGGAAGACCAGGTGCAGGAAGAAACCCGGATTGACCCATATGGATTGACTTGGACATGACGCAAATGCTTTTGAACAAACTGTGTGTACTCAGAATCCACGTGTGTTAGTCTTCTTCCTCGTCCGACGTCATTGTGGGGGGCGTGGAGGATGTTGAAAATTGTGTAGACGACGAGGGGTGGTAGTATCATCATTAAGATCAGAGTGTTCGAATAAAGAGGAGGTCAGCGGGTGGGCTTCACCATGGGGACGGCGGCGCGTCCTTTTCTCAACAGTCACCATGCACGCAACTTCGCCACTCCGTATTTGGAGACGCGCTAAGCGTCGCGTAAGGGTGCCTCGATGCGCACCAGCCTACTGGTGCGTGGAGGATGACCGTACGCATTCGCTGAAGCGAGAGAAAAAGCTTAGAAGCAATGTGTTTGGTCTGCAAAAATGAAAAAAAAGGCTTCTTAATGCGCCAAATCAGCACTTTTAAAGTATCCAGAAAATAGCCACGGCGCCAACTGCAAATTTTTGTCGCCAGACGGGGTCGAAAAGTAGCCAATTTGGCGCAAAGTAGCCACCAACGGCAACCCTGTTCACCATGTCATGCATATTGTGTATAAACATCATTTTGTACACTGCATATTGTGATAAGTGTGTGTAATCAGACCTTAGTAGCATGTGTTAGGAACGCCCTGTGAACTTGGACATTTTTGTTAAAACATTTCATGTATATTGTGCTTAGTCATTTGTGTATGTTAATGTCCTTGATGTATAGACACTGTTTCCATGTGTTAGTAGCGTCTCAAGATGGAATAAGCTTCTTCTAAACCGCTAAACACTCTCTCGTGGTGGAGGATATAGTGATCTAAGTAGTCATCAGTAGTTCTCACCACCAGTGATGATAACTCTAGAGATATATTCCTAGACCTAGGTGTTTCCTATTTCTTTCATGGATTTGGCGTGTTTTTGTTGAATATGAGAATTTTTTCAAAGGCAGCGCTGGGAATATTTCAGTACGCAGCATAATGACAGAGCGTTACTGGCACTTCACGAACACTATCAAAACAGTGAAGCTCATACCACTCCTTCATCAGGCTATCGTACTTTTATGTTTTTCAAGTCATCCCTACTTTGGCGTTCTTCCTCTTCTGGCGAACTTCGCGGTTGGCTCCACGACGATATTGTCACGTGGGTGTGACGTCGACGAAGGCAGCAGGCGACGTGTTCAAGATGAAACTGTTTATTAGGCCGAACTTGTGGCCGGTAAACGGAAAGTAAAATTACAGCAATACACGCTGGCACTGATAGCGGCGAACAGAGCGCCGGCCGTCGATCAACTGAACATCGTTGGAACGCGCCGGCTTTTATAAATCATGCGTCGAACATTCTAGCCTTATCACTAGTCGTTGCGCAAGCTCTGGAATAATCTTGAGTGTTACCGTCTTGCGTGCAATCTTAACAAAACGATCTACTACAACCGAGAAGCTTCTGGAACAATAAGGCGCGGTCTGCGCCGGGTACTGCTGACAGTCTTTCTGGGCGGAAACCGAATGCAGTAAAAGAAACGCGCGTGGCAATGCCCCCCCTCTGAAAAGGCATCGTCCCGATGCTTAGAACGGAACACATGGGAAAAATACATGCAACAATAAATAACGACAATCAATCAAGAAAATTGAATAAACAATACGCACAAGCAAGAAAGCCCAACGAAAAAAAAGTACAGTCCTTAGGTCCACTACCATACGTAAAACGGCTTGAGGCGCACGACATGGACGACTTCATTTCGCGCACGGCGCCGTTGAGAGTTCGAAATGCCGTCGGGGACAACCTCGTAGTCAAGTGTGCCGAGACGTCAAAGCACCCTATACGGTCCGAAGTATCGTCGCAGAAGTTTTTCACTTAGTCCACGTCGTCGTATGGGCGTCCACACCCAAACGCGGTCGCCGGGCTGGTATTCCACGAAGCGCCGTCGAAGATTGTAGCGGCGGCTGTCAGTCGTCTGCTGATTCTTGATCCGCAGGCGGGCGAGCTGTCGTGCTTCTTCGGCGCGCTGTAGGTAGGCGGTCACGTCGATATTTTCCTCGTCGGTCACGTTTGGTAACATGGCGTCGAGTGTCGTTGCCGGGCTCCGTCGGTAGACCAACTTGTATGACGTCATCTGTGTCGTTTCTTGCACGGCCGTATTGTATGCGAAGGTCACGTACGGAAGGATGGCGTCCCACGTCTTGTGTTCGACGTCGACGCACATTGCCAGCATGTCGGCGATGGTCTTATTTAGACGCTCGATCAGGCCGTTGGTCTGTGGGTGGTACGCGGTGGTCCGGCGGTGGCTTGTGTGGCTGTATCCCAAGGTCGCCTGGGTTAGGTCAGCCGTAAACGCCGTACCTCTGTCGGTGATGAGAACCTCTGGGGCACCGTGTCGAAGGACGATGTTCTCAACGAAGAACTTGGCTACCTCGGCGGCACTGCCTTTGGGCAGGGGTTTTGATTCGGCGTAGCGGGTGAGGTAGTCGGTAGCCACGACGATCGATTTATCTCCGCAAGTCGACGTTGAGAATGGCCCCAGGAGGTCCATCCCGATCTGCTGGAACGGTCGCCGAGGAGGCTCGATCGGCTGAAGGAAGCCTGCTGGTCTTGTGGGCAGTGTCTTCCGTCGCTGACAGTCTCGGCACGTCCTTACGTAGCGGGCGACGTCGGTGGCAAGGCGCGGCCAGAAGTACTTTTCCTGTACTCTTGCGAGCGTGCGGGAAAGTCCGAGGTGTCCAGCCGTCGGGTCGTCGTGTAGTGCCTGGAGGACTTCTGGTCGCATTGCTGCAGGCACCACGAGAAGGTAGTCGGCTCGAAGTGGCGAGAAATTCTTCTTTATGAGAACGTCGTTTCGCAAGAAAAACGACGGGAGTCCTCGCTTGAATGCCTTTGGAACAATGGTGGTCTTGCCTTCGAGATACTCCACAAGGCCCCTGACTTCCGGATCGGCTCGCTGTCGTTCGGCGAAGCCGTCGGTACTTATGGTTCCCAAGAAGAAGTCATCCTCCTGGTCATCCTGCGGCGGCGGGTCGACGGGGGGCGCGAGACAAGCAGTCGGTGTCAGAGTGTTTTCGTCCGGACTTGTAAACGACGAATTCTTGAAGTCTCAGACTCGATCTTGCGAGACGACCTGAAGGGTCCTTCAGGTTAGCTAGCCAACACAAGGCGTGGTGGTCACTCACAACTTTGAAGGGCCTGCCGTAGAGGTAGGGGGGGAAACTTTGACGTTGCCCAGATGATGGCAAGGCACTCCTTTTCTGTTGTGGAACAGTTGGCTTCTGCCTTGGATAGCGACCGGCTAGCATAACTGATAACCCTTTCCACGCCGGCTGTTCTCTGGACAAGTACGGCGCCGAGTCCTACGCTGCTTGCGTCGGTGCGGATTTCCATGTCGGCGTGTTCGTCGAAATGCGCAAGTATTGGAGGCGTCTGCAAGCGTCATTTCAATTCTTGAAATGTTCGACTTGCGCCGCTTCCCACTTGAATTCCACGTCGTTTTTCGTGAGCTGAGTTAGTGGCTCGGCGATGCGTGAAAATTCCTTGACGAAGCGTCTATAATAGGCGCACAAGCCGAGAAATCGGCGTACGGCCTTCTTGTCGGTAGGCGGCGGGAAGGCAGCGATGGCAGCTGTTTTCCGTGGGTCGGGGCGAACTCCAGACTTGCTGATGACGTGACCCAAGAACAGGAGTTCCTCGTATGCGAAGCGGCACTTTTCTGGCTTCAGGGTGAGTCCGGAGGCCTTTATTGCTTGAAGTACTGCGTCAACTCGGCGGAGGTGTTCGTCGAAGTTTGAAGCAAACACAATGACGTCGTCCAGGTACACCAGGCAAGTCTGCCACTTCAATCCTGCCAGCACTGTATCCATAACCCGTTGGAAAGTCGCAGGCGCCGAGCAAAGACCGAAGGGCATGACTTTGAACTCGAAGAGACCGTCTGGCGTTATAAACGCGGTCTTCTCTCGGTCCATCTCGTCGACTTCAATTTGCCAATAGCCGGTCTTGAGGTCCATTGACGAAAAGTACCTGGCGTTGTGGAGTCGATCCAGGGTATCGTCTATCCGTGGTAGAGGATACATGTCCTTCTTTGTTATTTTTTTCCAGCGGCGATAATCGACGCAGAAGCGTAGGGTTCCGTCCTTTTTCTTCACTAACACCACGGGTGACGCCCACGGACTCCTTTGAAGGCTGGATGATGTCGTCGCGTAGCATTTCGTCGACTTGGTTCTTTATGGCCTCGCGTTCCCGCGTTGAAACTCTGTACGGGCTCTGACGTAGTGGCCTGGCGCTTTCATCTGTTATGATGTGGTGTTGTGCGACTGGGGTCTGTCGAACTCTTGACGATGACGAAAAGCAGTCCTTGCATTGCAGGAGCAGGGTTTTGAGTTGTTCTTGTTAATGTGTCGGAAGGCTCGGATTGACGTCGAAAGTTAGTTGGTGAGCTTGGTTCGTCGTAGCATCTTCGGTAAACCCGGCGAGGGCGTCGCTGGCTTTCACAATTTCTTCGATGTAGGCGACCGTCGTGCCTTTGCTCACATGTTTGTATTCGTTGCTGAAGTTCGTGAGCATCACTGTTGCTTTCCCTTCACGCAACTCGGCGATGCCTCTTGCGACGCAAATCTGACGGTTTACAAGCAGGTGCTGATCGCCCTCGATGACGCCTTCGAAGTCTGTGGGTTTTTCGGTGCCGACGGAAATTATGACGCTGGAGAGAGGCGGAACGGTGACGTGCACGTCTATCACGTTCAATGCATGGTTCCCCGGCGTCGTCTGAGTAGGCAGCGCTTTTTCTGAAGTTAGTGTTATCGACTCAGACGTTAGGTCGATGACGGCACCGTGGTCACTTAGGAAGTCCATTCCAAGTATCACATCCCTTGAGCAGTGTTGTAGGATAACAAAGCTCGCAGGATAAGTCCGGTTATTGATGGTGACTCTCGCCGTGCAGACTCCAATTGGCGTTATCGGGTGGCCTCCAGCTGTCCGGATTTCGGGTCCACTCCAAACGGTCTTTACTTTCTTCAGCTTGGCGGCGAATGGCCCACTTACGACGGAATAATCGGCACCAGTGTCGACGAGAGCGGTGACGTTGTGACCGTCGATGAGAACGTCAAGGTCGGTAGTCCGTCGTCTTGCGTTGCGGTTAGCTCGCGGCGTCCGGTCACGGCTGCGTCGATTTGTTGCGCTGCTTCCATCATGCTGCGTCGTCAGATCTAGCTCGGTCCGCGAGGTTTCGTCGGCAGGGCTCTGTCTGCTTCACGTTGTGTTCAGCAGGTTTCGTCGCGGCGTCGTCGTCGGCGTCGGCGGAGGATCTTCGGTGCTTCGACGTACAGCAACCGCACCTCCATCGGTTGCTGCTCTTAGTTTTCCGGGTAAGGGCTCGGAGATCGGCCCCGAGCCGGACTGGTGTACTGCCTGCGATGCGGTGAGGTGTAGCGGCCTGGCGACGGCGAACGGGAAGGTCGTCGGGGTGTCCACTGCGCTCCTGTGTGGTAGTCGGCGATGTCCCGAGGTCGTTCGCCCGGCTGTGGACGTCATCCTCCTGGTCATGAGCGTTACGCCGCGCTGCAGCAGCGTAGCTCATCGCTTGTGGCTCGGGCTGCACTGGTTCAGGTGCGCCCAGAACTTGCCGGGTTTCCTGGCGCACGACGTCGGCGATCGGCTGCTCCTGAGGCTGCGAAGTTGGCAACAATTTGCGCAGCTCCTCCCGAACGATTGCTCGGATGGTGTCGCGCAGGTCATCGGGATGCAGTGTTTGAACCTCCCCGTAGGTCGTCGAGGGAATGCGGCGGCTGTACTGGCTAGTACGCATCTCCAGCGCCTTCTCGATCGTCGTAGCCTCCGAGACAAATTCCGTGACTGTCTTTGGTGGGTTGCGTACAAGGCCGGCAAACAGGTCTTGCTTAACCCCACGCATCAAGAAGCGAACCTGCTTTGTCACGTGGGTGTCAAGTGGGTGTGACATCGACGAAGGCAGCAGGCGACGTGTTCAAGATGGAAACTGTTTATTAGGCCGAACTTGTGGCCGGTAAACGGAAAGTAAGATTACAGCAATACACGCTGGCACCGATAGCGGCGAACAGAGCGTCGGCCGTCGATCAACTGAACATCGTTGCAACGCGCCGGCTTTTATAAATCATGCGTCGAACATTCTAGCCTTATCACTTAGTCGTTGCGCAAGCTCTGGAATAATCTTGAGTGTTACCGTTTTGCGTGCAATCTTAACAAAACGATCTACTACAACCGAGAAGCTTCTGGAACAATAAGGCGCGGTCTGCGCCGAGTACTGCTGATAGTCTTTGTGGGCGGAAACCGAATGCAGTAAAAGAAACGCGCGTGGCAATATGCCCGCTCCTGCGTCAGCTCTATCTGACGCTCGCGTGGGGCGGCTTTTTCCTCGTGAACAGTCTTGACCATTACGAAAGTGCAAGCTCACAAGAACCATCATCCTTCTGTACACTGCACCGAGATACTCGCTGGCATAACTCTTAAAAACGGCTGGATTCCTCGGCTGAGCCTCACACTCACCCCTCTTGACGCGCCTCTCTCTGGTTCACACTTTCCGCAGAGCCTTACTCTCCCCATTTCTGGTGGACCTCTCATTGGTTCACCCGTTAATCTTCACCCTCGGCACGGCGCAGCCCTCCACTTAACCTATGGAGCCTCATTCTTACCACACTGCGATGACCCGTGATCAGCGCTACGCAATCAGACGAGGAAGCAGAACCGCTTCCCTGTTCAAAACGGCCATTTTCGCCACTATTTGCTGTAGTTCATTTAAGAGATCTTTCATGTTCGTCTGGGTCGAGTGAAGCCGACATTATTATGCGCTGAATACTGGGGGAAAGTGAAACTATGTCGCCGTACGTGTTTAGCATTCACGCGTGTATATTCAAGAGTGCTCTGAGTAATTGCTGCTCTGTGAAGCAAGCAGAAATTTCCTATTGTAATGCAGTTGAAAACGGCCCAAATTCACACTCATCAAGTGCATTCTTTGTGCAAAGTCTCCATGTCTAATAACTTCGGAACGAGAGAAAGCGAGCGAAAGTATAGGACTGGCAGTTGGGCGAGTTGGTACCGATTTGTTTTTATGAAACCGGCTCGACGAAAAGAGACGAAAAGGCTGTTCGTGTGCTTTCCGTCTTTCCGTCGCGCCGTTTTCATAAGGGCGAAAATAGCGACAAAAATATTTGACCACATGTGAAGCTGATCGAAAGTACACGGGATGGTTATCAGCCAGTAAAAACGGGCCCCTACACCTCAACTGCCAATCATGCAACGCTGACTGCAGCTGTGGAGAATTAAAAATTGATCACCACCTCGCAGGCTGCAAGCACAAGCAAGGAGCTATAGGCTTGAAATTGACCCGGTTGATCACATCTATGGCTTCAATGAGCGGTCGAAGTGAACTTGACAAATATATGTGTCACGGCAGCAACTCGTGGCACTGCAAGTACTTTATGCGCGATTACTTATCAGAAAATGTAGAAAAAAGACCTTCAGTGGCTTCAGTGACGCATGAGGACGTCGCACCTGTGTTTGGCAGCCGAATGAATCACTTTCCTATATGCGGGCTTTTCGCCTGTTCAAAACACTGGCATTCCTCAATAATTTCGTCGACGGTCGCCCAGTTCCAGCGCATTAATCGGTTGATCGCGTCGTCCGTTATTCCCTTCACCACGCGACCAACCTTGACCGACTCCGACAAGTCACTGCCAACTTTACGACAAAGAGCCAGCACGTCCTGAATATACGAGATGGATGGTTCAGTGGACGTGTGAGCAAGGATGGACAGCTCTTTTTTTGCGGCTGACTTTGGACCCATGGGCTTCCCAAATAAGTCGCACATTTTACTAGATGCGAAGCAGCTTATCATCATCAGCCTGTCTACGCCCACTGCAGGGCAAAGGCCTCTCCCATGTTTCGCCAATCAACCCGGTCCTGTGCTTTCTGCTGCCACGTTATACCTGCAAACTTCTTAATCTCATCGACCCATCTAATTTTCTGTCTCCCCCTCAGGCGTTTGCCATCTCTTGGAATCCAGTCAGTTACCCTTAATGACCAGCGGTTATCCTGCCGACGTGCTACGTGCCCGGCCCATATCCATTTCTTCTTCTTGATTTCAACTATGATATCCTTAACCCCCGTTTGTTCCCTGACCCACTCTGCTCTCTTCCTGTCTCTTAAGGTTACACCTATCATTTTCCTTTCCATCGCTCGCTGCGTCGTCCTCAGTTTAAGTTGAACCCTCTTTGTAAGTCTCCAGGTTTCTGCTCCGTAGGTAAGTACCGGTAAGATGCAGCTGTTATATACCTTCCTCTTGAGGGATAGTGGTAGACTACCATTCATGATTTGATAATGCTTGCCGAATGAGCCCCATCCCATCCTTATTCTTCTAGTTATTTTAAGCAGCTTATGGTGGAGTTCAATCCGGTGGTGGTGGTGTGCGGCGTGACCACCCTTACTGCGCATGCGCAAACCCTCTCCACACACCAGCAAATATCTGTGGCTGCGCCGTAGCCAACCCCCCTCTCCCCACATTCCTCCTCCTCGTTTACATAAAAGCCTCGCGTTAGGTCGTACACGCGCTCAGTCACTGCGCCGGTGTCATGAGTTCCAACGTCAACGTCGGCGCCAGTTGCAGTAATACCTTAACGCCTGCCGAGATCGCGGAGCAGCGGGTGGAGCAGCGGAAGGCTCGACGCGCCGAAGCGCAACGTAAACGTCGGCAAGCGGACCCCGAGCTCCGGGCTAAGCCCAGCGCAAACACCAACGTCGGCGGGAAACTGCTATCGGATGAAACGCGGGCTCGACATGCCGAAACGCAACGGCAGCGTCGGCAAGCAAAACCCCGCTTCGCATCGCCTTATGGCTCCCCTTTAGCGGGAGATGGTGTAATTTTTCGCTTAACAGTGTCCCAATTCCCCATCTCCTCCTCATGACTCTCGTACCACACATTTGCCGTGCCTTTCAGGTGGAACAGCACGTTGGCCAGCATGAGAGTCGGGTCATATCGGTTGATCGCACTGGTACGTTCATAGTCAACTATCCAATCTTGGACGTCGACTTCATCCGTACCGCTGAACGCCCCAGTGTATTCCGGATGCGTCAGCACATACGTTGGCGGTGGTGTGGCCGGTCCAGGCGTTGCCATGGCCGATGGAGTAGTGGTCGCGGCATCGGTCTAATTTCCCATCATGGAAACTCCGAGTCGACGACCACTGCGGAGTTCCGTTGTATACAGCGCTTCTTCTACCCCGCACCTTCACCAAATTGTCACGGGGATCACGAATACACGAGAGAGACAGAATCGAGTATACTTACAATATTTGCAGGTAACTGTGCCACCGAATGGCTGCCAGAATCTCGCGCGGCATTCCAGCTTCTTCTTCGTCTCTTCGTCTGCAATGGCGGGCTCATGCACAATACCTCGTGACGGTATGCTGTTTTTTACTCCCAATAATAAATATAGGAATTGGGCTAGAGAGCCAACTATCTTTACACTTTGCTAAAGGTGAATTATCCTGTATAACGACATTAAGACGTCAAACTATTGATTTTTATTGCGATATATGGTATATTCGGGGGTCAGTTTGGAATAATATGTTGACTTTGGTTGGTATCACTATTCACCACAGAACAGCTACACAAAATCTAGAGAAGGGAGCTTTGACAGTGGAACGGAAATAAGGGTAGCGGTGGTGTTGTGAACTAAATTAGACGACCGATAGATGGCGCTGCTAAAACTATAATCACAAAGCCGCATATAGGAAGACTCTGGCGAATATGTCCGGCAGTGACGTCACGGCGCGGCGATAACGCCGGCCACGCCCTCATCGCGCCTCCGGGAAACCCCGCTTCGGCGGCGTTCGCCATATTTACCCCGCCTCCGCGACGGCGTTCCAGCCTAGCTTGCTTACGCGCTGCTTGTGTGTGCACTGTAGCTCCGCTAATAAATTGTGAAGGCGAGATGGTGCACGAACACTATAATTCAACTTTAATGAAGAGTATGAACAGGATTAGATGTGCGATAACATTCAACTCACAGAAATACCGATTTCTAAAGCTGTGTACACGGACTCCCAGTTGATTACGTTCCTAATTGGAGCGTGCGGCGCTTTTTAACGCGACAGCGTTAAAAAGCTTGTTTCTCAGAAATTACAGTGTTGGCGGTGGTGTCGCCGTCGGCGTCTTTAGTTGTGAGCGAAACAACAGCGTTGGCAGCGAACGAAAATTCGAGGTAGATGCAAGAGAGATAGGAGCCCTACGGTGTTGCACTTTGGCCTTTCTTACCGCACACTGCATGCAGGTCTTCTCCTTGAAGCGAAGGCAAGCCAGCGATATATAATGCTCACCATATATAAATGGAGTGAAGCGCGCGCGAAATGCATTCGCATTTCCTCACGATTCCCTTCGGGGAGGTGGGGGCATTTTTATTATCATTACTGTTATTAAGTTCTCATGTAGCCTTCGCAACCTTGTATGTTCAGGAAATAATGCGGTTCGGCGACAACTTCAGCCACCCTACGATGGGCCGTTTAACGTCCTCTGACGCGGGAACAAACATTTCAACATCAGCAGATGCGATCGTGAGGAGGTTGTGTCGCGGGACCGCATCAAGACAGCACACTTGAACAGCGAAGACGTAGTGACCAACTGGTCGCAATGGCACCAGTGTCTCCATCAAGGAAATCCGCTCCAGGACCCCCCAGCTTCAACGCCAGCCGAAGCTAACGAGGTGCGCACTCGGGGCTCGCACAGTGGACGGCTATCAAGAGTGCCCACTCGCTTGAACTTTTAACTCCTGGACTTAACTTATTTCGACAACTCACTAAGGGGGGAAGTGCCGCGGTGGCCGCCAACAAACAAACCAAAGAATTGGTTGTCCTGTCTCTTTCTTGGATTCTCTGTGCGTGTTCGCTAATAATATGAAAGCATACAGTCAATACCAACTAGGCGAGTTAAGTGCGTTAACCAAAGTAGACATGCCAGTTCTCTTCTCCTAACTGGTTCTACCCCCCGTCTACACAACTCCCTCACCACGCGGGGAAGGGGAGGGCGAGGAGAGCGAGGAGACAAGAATAAAGGCAATTGAGAGTTTGGATTCACGCCGTCCGGTTATCTTTCTTCACCGCGCGCACAAGCGTCCGAAGAGCTTAATCTGGGCTTCATTCGAGTATGTCCCATTTATTTAATAGAGACAGATCTCTGTAGGAATGAATATCGCATTGTTCGCCTTAAGGATTTCGTTTATTTCGTTCAAGAAGCGTCATCGAGGATACCAAATTGCGGCGAGAGCGCACAATGTGCGCTCACTTTTCAGTAATCGGATATATACCTTATGCAAAATCTGTTGCCATCTAGCGGCCGCCGTAGGCGTTTCTACCATGTTGAAGGGTAGGCGCTCTCCGGATGTGCACACTCGGAGCGTACGTGTCGACGTGTGGCGGCTAATAGGAGCGGCGATTCCGAGATATTTTCGTGTGCCGTGTTGCTCAGATTGAGGAAATTTGGATGCTGAAAAAAGGTTTGCAGAAAACTAACCTCCATGTTGACAGATTTCTTCGCGCCCGACGAGAAGCGGCAGATCGTTCCGTTGCTCCGGCTGCTGCTTACGACTGACGCCGTGTTTACGTTATGCCGTTGCTAATGCATGCGGTGTGGGACAGCATCGGCACTCATCAGAGAACAGCCTTTCATGTCATGCCGGAACGAGACAGTTCTCGCGGTGTGTGCTTGCAGGCACAGACAAACCGGCTTCGTGTACGAGCTGCATAGATCGCGGCTACTCGGGCATGCCTGCGCTGCTGTTGACAGCCTTACTGGGTTGAATACATTGCGATAACAATTAATGTTAGACAGCTAATCGTGCGCGTAATCATTTCTCAGCGAACGGACCGGAAATTTGTTTCGAAGGGGTGAGGTGGGGGGTAGGACACGCATTTGATCCGACGTGGGGTCCGGGGTCCGGGCAGGTCAGTGTGGTCGAGTGTCATTTTGTGCTCTGTATTCCATGGCACAAACAAATTTCGAGATGGGGGGTTTGGGGGCACGGGCCCGGTGTGTCACCCCTGGCCACGCCATTGGCTAGAGCGTGTTTGTAGTTTGTTTTCGATTGGGGAGTATAACAAGGTAGCGCTTGGGGGAAAGCTTTGCGCTCGTATTGTCTTACTTCGCGTATATTTGAAGCATTGCATGTGCTATCACTGCCAATAAATTCAGACGGGCGGCCCGGATGGCCGTACCGTACCCCCTTGCTTCTTTTTTTATTTATACCCGAAGAAGAGCACATATCACATTCTCACTGAAGCTGATCCCCCCCTCGGAAAAATCGCGCATCCAGCAGTGTCAGTTCGCGCATCCAGCAGTGTCAGGTCGGCGTCGGCGTCCGCGTCGGCGTCATTTGCCGTATATGTATATGTATATATATAACCGGCCCCCCGCCCGTCGTTCGTGAGCGTGAAAAGACGCGAGGGGGGGGGGGGGGGGGGTCCCTCGAGCGACCTTCGATTTTACGAGCGGGGGGCGCGCGCGTTATCTCCCCTTCTCGGCGGCCGACAGCGGGCGGGGGGGGGGGGGGGCGACGTTCGATTTTACGAGCGCGGGCGCGGGCGCGCGCGTTATCTCCCCTTCTCGGCGGCCACAGCGGGGGGCCGGTGTACCCTTCTACGTGCTGCGCTCTCAACGCGAAGAGAATTCTCTTAAACAAGCGTTTTCTACAGTTGCGTGAGATCGGATCCAAAAGAGTTAGCTGCCAGCCTCACTTCGTATAACATTACAATTTTTTGCTATCGCATTCATTGCTTCACCTTTGCGGTGGAAACTGTGACTTTTTTTCTTTTACACTCTCAGTGGGGGAACCACAAACGGAATGTGTGCGTGTCTTCGTTTTCAATCTTTTACCGCAAAATCACAGCGAGACGCGAGACTAATATGTCTCCGTTCGCATGCGTTCGTATTTTCTCGCGCTTTGCGCATCGGGTAGACGCCATCCGCGTTCCAGCGCTTAAATTGAAGGACACTTTGTAAATTCCAAAGTGTGTTCCGCGAACGCCTGTGTCCACTGAGACGGGGTCGGTCAGAATCACGGTGTAAGATATATACTCTTTAGGTGAGGACACTCGCGAGACGCGATCGACCAGATAAAGACACAACGCCGAGCGTCCGTAGGACCGCTAACGGCAGCGGATACCTATCGGCGGAATGACGCAACTTCAAGAGAAAAACGCGTTCCCGTAGCAACTGGCGCTTCGCGGGAAATCTGAATTGCCTGGACACCGAACGCGGCTATGGCACGCCAGCAAATAAAGTTCGAAACGCATACCGCGTCTTGCGCGCGGAAAACGGGTCATGCGGTGGACGGCCGGCGTTGCCGTCGGACACGTCGGTTGCTATATCAGCGATGCAGAAAGCATTTTCTCTCTTTGAGTTGCGTCTGCCCGCCGATAGATACCCGCTGCCGTCAGCGGACCAACGGACGCGCGCCGTTGTTACTTTATCTGGTCGATCGCGTCTTGCATGCAAGCCGAGAAGTGTCCCCACCTAAAGACTTTATATCTTAAATCATGGTCAGAATGGAGCGCGATGGGCTCGTCTCCCTCCTTCCATGATTAGAAACGCTGGGCTCAGCGACGCTACGCTAGCAAAGCGCGAGCGCTGTAGAGTCCGACGCGACCGGTGTCCATTTGCGCGCCCCGGCGGCCACCTGGCACTGTGCCAGGGCTCGGACGGTGGGAAGGACGGACGGACGTGAGCATGAGACATTAAAGTCTTTCGCCTTAACAAGCAAGGAAGCAACAAAGTTTGCGGCGTTTTCCACCACAACGCTCAAGAATTTCCCTCGTGCAAGTCAACGCGCTGGAACGCTTCGAGCGTCCTGACAACGCTGACTGAGTGTCATCGAGTCACCGTTGTGCTGGTCGCATTGAAAAGGACAATTGCACCTTGCCACATTATGCTGTAATCTATTTAATGCATAGAAAGTTGGTGAATGAATGAATTAAACATTTAGGAAATTTGTTATCGAGAATGACGTCAACTGCGGTACATTCTGCCTCCCTTCGTATTCGTTGTGTGATCTGTAATAGTACTGACTTTGAAATCCCACATTTTATTTTATAGTTATGAGAGTTAGCAAGATTAATTTAAAAATGCATGCAGTGAACACGTGGCTTACAGACATTGTTGACTCCGCGCATGATTAACTTATTCACAGCGATAGACTTAAGCAACTTTTAAGTGATTGCCAGAGCAGGATTTGAGGTTCTGTATTGCAGCATACACCTATTATTGCAGTTGCACGAATGGCTCCAACAGCAGTACTCTTACCGCGTAATAGATTTCATAAGGAATGTTGTTATGTGGCTTAACTGTTGATATAAAGCGGGATTGGATCCCTGTCGCTGCAGCAGCGTTTTCATAGATGCGCCTTGCCATAAACCCGTATGCACAGGTTTAACCAAGGCACGTTTGGAACCTCAGGGGTCCTAATTACCTGAGCCCTTCACTACGGTGTCGCTCATACTCACAACATAGTTTTAAGCAAACACCAAGTTATTATTATTCTTTTTATTATCATTACTATTATTAAGTTCTTATGTAGCCTTCACATCCTTGTATGTTCAGGAGGTAATGTGTTTCGGCGACCACTTCAGCCACCCTACGATGGGCCGCGTTTAACGTCCTCTGCCGCAGGAACAAATATTTCAACATCAGTGGATGCGATCGTAGGAGGTTGTGTCGCTGGACAGAGTCAAGCCAGCACACTTGAACAGCGAAGACGTAGTGACCAACTGGTGGCAATGACACCAGTGTCTCCATCAAGGAAATCCTCTCCAGGACCCCCCAGCTTCAACGCCAGCCCAAGCTAACGAGGTGCACACTCGGGGGACGCATAGCGGACGGCTATCAAGAGAGCCCACTCGGCTGAAAATTTAACTCCTGGACTTAACTTTTTCGGCAACTCACTAAAGGGGGGGGGGGAAGGGGGTGTTGTGGTGGCCGCCAACAAACAAACAAGAGAGAGAGAGAGAAGAAATATAGGAAAGGTAGGGAGGTTAACTAGACTATGTGCAGTCTGCTGTCCTGTATCGTTCTCTGATGTCCCTGTGCGTGTTCGCTAGTAATATGAAAGCGTACAGTCAATACCAACTAGCCCAGTTAAATGCGTTAACCAAAGTAGGCACGCCAGTTCCCTTCTCCTAACTGGTTCTACCCCCGTCTACTCAACTCCCTCACCACGCGGGGAAGGGGAGGGAGAAGAGAGCGAGGAGACAATAATAAAGGCAATTGAGAGTTGTGATTCACGCCGTCCGGTTATCTTTCTTCACCGCGCGTACACGCGTCCGAAGAGCAATGTGGGCTTCATACGGGTATCTCCCATTTATTTATTAGAGACAGATCTCTGTAGGAATGAATATCGCATAGTTCGCCCTAAGGATTTCGTTTATTTCATTCAAGAAGCGTCATCGAGGATACCCAATTGCGGCGAGAGCGCACAATGTGCGCTCACTTTTCAGTAAACGGATATATACCTTATGCAAAATGTGCTGCCATCTAGCGGCCGCCGTACGCGTTTCCACCAAGTTGAAGGCTAGGCGCTCTCCGGCATGTGCACACACGGAGCGTACGTGTCGACGTGTGGCGGCTGATAGGAACGGCGATTCCGAGATATTTTCGTGTGCCGTGTTGCTCAGATTGAGGAAATTTGGATGCTGAAAAAAGGTTTGCAGAAAACTAACCTCCATGTTGTTAGATTTCTTCGCGGCCGACGAGAAGCGGCAGATCGTTCCGTTGCTCCGGCTGCTGCTTACGACTGACGCCGTGTTTACGTTCGCCGTTCCTAATACATGCGGTGTGGGACAGCATCGGCACTCATCAGAGAACAGCCTTTCATATCATGCCGGAACGAGACAGTTTTCGCGGCGTGTGCTTGCAGGCACAGACAAACCGGCTTCGTGTACGAGCTGCATAGATCGCGGCTACTCGGGCATGCCTGCGCTGCTGTTGACAGCCTTACTGGGTTGAATACATTGCGATAACAATTAATGTTAGACAGCTAATCGTGCGCGTAATCATTTCTGAGCGAACGGACCAGAAATTTGTTTCGAAGGGGGGAGCGGAGGGATAGGACACGCATTTGATCCGACGTGGGGTCCGGGGTCCGGGCAGGTCAGTGTGGTCGAGTTTCATTTTGTGCTTTGTATTCCATGGCACAAAAACAAATTTCGGGAGGAGGGGGTGAGGGGGCACGGGCCCGGTGTGCCACCCCTGGCCACGCCATTGGCTAGAGCGTGTTTGTAGTTTGTTTTCGATTGGGGAGTATAACAAGGTAGCGCTTGGGTGAAAGCTTTGCGCGCGTATTGTCTTACTACGCGTATATTTGAAGCATTGCATGTGCTATCACTGCCAATAAATTCAGAGGGGCGGCCCGGATGGCCTTACCGTACCCCCTTGCTTCTTTTTTTTATTTATACCCCGAAGATGAGCACATATCACATTCTCACAGAAGCTGATCCCCCCTCGGAAAAATCCCACATCCACCACTGTCAGCTTAAAAAAAAAGTTTACAGATGCTTGTGCGTGGCACTTTTCGTATGAAAATCTGAAGAAAGGCTGTTCCGGCCAGATGTGTTACATTAGACCGTGTGGGTGCTATACCGTTGGTTACGCACTGAGGTAGTTTCGCCAGCGTACAGTCGGCGACACAAAACTGTCTTGCTGGAACGGGTTGAAATTATAAGGCTTCAGTAGGCCCCGAAAGCGACGATGGGAACGCGAATATTCTTCGCGAATCGTGATATTTATGAGCATATGTCGAACGGATATTCAATAAAATACCAACTAATAAGCACCTACTTCTTGGAGCAACTAATCCTTTTCGTGTTCAGTTCTCACGTGCGTGAGAGGAAGAATTTTTTACATTTTGATCGTGCGATAATTATATAAATACATAACATATATACGACGGTGACTACAGAAGCAAGATATTTTTTTGTTTCAAAAAGATATAAAAAAGAGGACAAAGTCTTCTCTTTTTTGTTTTCAGGGGGGGGGGGGGGGGCACCTGTTTAAAACCTTGAAAACCCCCCTATTTTCATTATCTTTTCTGGGTAAAACAGCCCCCTCAATCCGAATTTCTGGGGGGGCGGGGCGGGGGGGGGGGAGGCAGGGACCCCAGGGCCACCCCCCTGGCTACGGGCCTGGATCTACAACCTGCCGGCCAAGGACACAACAGAGAGCACTCGGCCGTTAGACTCTACTTTGAAAACGACAACATCGTAATCATGACAATGTATCTCGCACCCAACATCTCCAGAGGGACCGTCGAATGGCACGGTACACACAGGCATAGAGACACGCGCCCTTCTTACTTGCGGGTGCTTTCAACGGGGATATAACGACGAACGATTAGCTTGTCCACCACATGCTAGACGTGTACTCGCTGCGATGCATTTCTTAGGACGATAAAAAAACCGACCATCGTTAGGGTAGAACTGATCTTCGCAAACTTCACAATGAAAACTCTGGAAAAGCAACCCTTGACGCTACACTTCACCGACCACAAGGCCGTCGTCTTCAAAACACAATAAAATTACACAATCTCCCGCTAACACTAACCTCCGATGCTTCGCATCCACACATGATTCCCTTTACTGGGAGACGACGCAATTTTTTTTCTTTTACACTCTCAGTGGGATGGCACACAAACGGCATGTGTGCGTGTTTTCTTTTTTAATTTTTTTACCGCGAATCGCAGCTAGATGCGAGACTAATCTGCCTCCGTTCGCATGCGTTCGTATTTTCTCGCGCTTTGCGCATCGTGTACACGCAATCCGTGTTCCAGCGCTTAAATTGACGGATACTTTGTAAATTCCAAAGTGTGTTCCGCGAATGCCGGGGTCCATTGAGACGGGGTCGGTCAGTATGGAGCGCGATGCGCTCGTCTCCCTCCTTGCATGGTGCCCAGCGACGCTACGCAAGCAAACCGTGAGCGCTGTAAGTCCGACGCGACCGGCGTCCGTTTGCGTCCCCTGGCGGCCACCTGGCACGGTGCCAGGGCTCGCACGGAAAGAAGGACGGACGGACGGAGGGACGGACGGACACGGACGGCCAGAGACGGGCGGACGTGAGCATGAGACATTGAAGGCTTTCGCCTTAACAAGCAAGGAAGCAACAAAGTTCGGCGTTTTCCACCACAACACTCAAGAATTTCCCTCGTGCAAGTCAACGCGTTGGAACGCTTCGAGCGTCCTCACTGACAGAATGTCATTGAGTCACCGCTGTGCCGTTCGCATTGAAAATAACAATTGACCCTTGCCACATTATGCTGTAAGCTATTGAATGCATGGAAGGTTGGTAAATCAATGAATTAAACAATTACGAAATTTGTATGCGAGAATGACGTCAACTGCGGTACATTCTGCCTCCGTTCGTATTTCTTGTGTGATCTGTAATAGTACTGACCTTAAAATCCCGCATTTTGTTTTATAGTTGTGATAATTAGGAAGTTTAATTTAATAACGCATACAGTGAACACGTTGCTTATTGACACTGTTGACTCCGCGCATCATTAATTTGTTCACAGCGAGATACATCAGCAACTTTTAAGTGATTGCCAGAGCAGGATTTGAGGTTCTGTATTGCAGCATACACCTTAGTGTTGCAGCTGCCTCAGTGGCCCCAACAGTGGCAGTGCTCTCACGATCCGGACATCATGAAGAATGTTGTTATGGTGCTTAACTGTTGATATACAGCGGGATTGGATCCATCTCGCTTCAGCCGCGTTTTCATAGAGGCGCGTTGCAATAAACCCGTGTGCACCGGTTTCACCGAGGCACGTTAGGAACCGCAGGGGGTCGAAATTTCCTGAGCCCTTCTCTACGGTGTCGCTCGTACTGACAACGCAGTTTTGGGCAAACACCATGTTATTATTATTCTTTTTTATTATCATTACTATTATTAAATTCTTATGTAGCCTTCAAATCCTTGTATGTTGAGGAAATAATGCGGTTCAACGACAACTTCTGCCACCCTACGATGTGGTGTTTAACGTCCTATGCTACGGGAACAACCATTTCAACATCAGTGGATGCGGTCGTGAGCAGGTAGTGTCGCTGGACCGCATCAGGTCAGCACACTTGAACAGCGGAGACGTAGTGTTGAACTGGTGGCAATGACACCAGTGTCTCCCATGAAGGAAATCCTCTCCAGGACTCCAGGACCCTCAGCTTCAACGCCAGCCGAAGCTAACGAGGTGCCCACTCGGGTGACGCACAGTGGGCGGCTATCAAGAGTGCCTCTAGCCTGAACTTTTAACTCCCGGACATAACTTATTTCGGCAACTCACTGAGAGGGAAGTGCTGCGGTGGCCGTCAACAAACAAACAAACCAAAGAATTGGTTTTCCTGTATCTTTCTCGGATGTCCCTGTGCGTGTTTGCTACACTCTAAGAACTAAGAGAGTGCCGGGCACTCTCTTTGGGATACTATTTTCTTGCCCCATATTTAACTCTCTTTTCCAGAGTAAATCAGCTCTTTTTGAGGCAGAGTATAGCAATGCCCCCTTACAGGGTCAATGTACTCCACCCCAACAGAGTAACATAACTCTGGCCGAAGCAGAGTAGCATGACCCCACCGAAGGGAGTAGTAGTACACCGCACGGAAAAAAATAGCATTTCTCGGGCCAAAATTGGGCTTTAGAATTGCTTTTAGGAATTTTCATCAGGTGCAGACCGTAATGATGGCCAATAACGAGCACTACGACAAAAAAAAAAAAAATGAGAAACGTTAAAAAAAAATTACACCATCTCCCGCTAAAGGGAACCATGTGTAGATGTGAAGCAGCGGGCGCTAACGCTTACACTGGCGGCGGCGTTGACGCTGGCGCTCATCGCAGCGTTCCGCAGGAGAGAAAACTGGGGAGGCGCAAAGCAGGCAGTGATGGAACAGTGTTTCCTACTGGAACATGCCAATCGCTGCTAATGGGCAATGAGAGACAGAAGACTCCGATTGGACACAGAGACCCGCACTCCGCTTTTAGTTAACGCGCACGCTGCGAATTTTTATTGTTCAACAACGCACAGGCGAAATCTTCCACCGGCACCACCTTGGAGGTCAAGATCCATTGCCATATATACGGGATGGCCAGTGAACGGTTGTGCAGCGCGAGCAGTCGGTTTTTTTCAACCAAGAAACTCGCTAGCAGACGCTGCCTGCGTCGGCGTCGCGAGGCGAGAAAGGGGGAAGCGGAGGAGAGGAGAGAAAGGGGGTGACACGCATGCGCAGTGGGAGTGTGAACGCCGTGGGCAGGGATGCGTAGAGGAGAGAGGGGGGGAGCGTAGGAGAGGAGAGAGAGGGGGGACGCGCATGCGCAGGGGGGAGTTAGACGCCGCGGGCAGGGATGGAGAGAGGGGGGGAGTGTAAGAGGGGAGAGAGGAAGGGAGGCGCATGCGCAGTGAGGGTGTGGTTGCCGTGGGGAGGGATGCCTAGAGGAGAGGGAGGGGGAGAGGAGGTTTTTTTATTTTTATTTTTTCTTTAACTGTTTGCGCATGCGCAGTAAGGGTGGGCACGCGGCACACCACCACCACCACCACCACCACCACCACCACCGGATTAAGCTTCGCCATAAGATGCTTCACATCTAAAAAATACATGACCGAGTGAGACTCGAACCAACGACCGCCAGATGCTCATCTGAATGCGACGCGGACACGTTACCGTCTACCCCACGCTAAGAGATGGAGTGAGAGCGTTTATTTCTTCATGTTCTAAGTAATGTCCGTTATCTGTACTTTTCATTTCCTTGTTTAGAAGCGCAGATTTGAGTGTATCCGCGCGTGCGACAACCAAACGGACTGTAGTTCATGTGTTTGTTTTGTGCTTCGCGAGATCGGAGCGTCAATCTGACACGTTCTGCAGTAAAAAAAAAAAAAAGATCAGCGTTACTTAAGATATGCACGGCATTTGCACTGACTCGCTAAGCGGTTAGTCATTTCTGTGTAGGAAACATCGTGCTTCTCAACTGCACACTGAACAATTCGGTTTTCTTCACCCCATTGGACACATTTTCGGTCATTCTTGTTCACGTTCCGCGACTACAGCCACAATAATTCAAGGTAGCAGTACCGTATACATTAGGCTTATGACAGCAGGCTCCGTGGGGGACGTTCGTAGCGAAAAAACATGAATGCCTATTGATATACGAATAATGAAATAACCGCTTGAATTTAGTTTCGATCGTGACCGATTCAATGAGGTCATATTCGCTTATTTAACTACACAAATCCCAAGCTAGAAACGCGTATATTAAGAGTTCCAAGTGCCTTCAGTTGTGCTGAAATTCGCTGGGAGGCGCTGGAAACGCTGTTCTTTTTATTAGTCGTGTCCAACGTCATAACAAACAAATATTATACTCTTTACTGCATATATGTGTGGTTATTAAGAAGTGGTCATCACTCGTGATGTGCCGGCACTTCGATGTACAGATGAGGAGCAGGAGTATAACCGCGTTTTACTCTCTCCTGCCTGAAGAGTATATGGGCATTCCACTCTCTCAGAGCGAGGTAGACTATAAATCAGTTTCACTCTCTCATTTCACAGAGAGTGGACAAGGCTTTCACTCCATCCGATGCTTTGCGAGAGTAGAACAATACTCTGAAGAGTAAATCGGCCTTCTTGCTCCTGCGATACCCTGCGCAGTTTTTAGAGTGAAAGACACTAGGGTCTTTAGAATTACGTATCTGTGTATTTTCTGATAAAAGAACACACGACCTGATAATTACATATTAATGTTGCGGCTCAGGTATGCGTAGTATTTGCTTTTTGATCGAATATGTTCACAAGTATGAACGCAAACACCAGTTCAAGGTGGCCGGGCGTTCAGAAATTAGTTAAACTTCGGCCCTGTAGCTAGCTGAATCGGGTGACAGACAGACGGACAGACAGACCAAAAATTTTGCGTCTAAGTATCCCAAGAAAGACTATCGTCTTTAAAAGTGCGTGCTTAGGCCTCGTAGCCTTGGCTGTGCTGCCACAGAAAGTTGTCGCGAGGTATAGTAATGAGACTTGCATGTCGGTGTTCCTGTGCCTTCGTGTATCATGGGGCTAACTTTCAGCTTCGTCGCGCAAACGAAGCGGATCATGGAGGCCACGCAGAAAGTAGAGCGTGATTGAGATCAGCTCCGCCAGGTGCCTCCGCGATCGCTGTTGCTCACAAGAAAACCATCAGCTCTTTACATGAGTTCAATCAATCAATTTTCATGAATTATATTGACAGTCCTTATCTTACGCAAACTCACGCACCGATATCATGTGTATCCGCTACAACTGAACTTTAGTCGGAGCCATCAATTTCGTGCCAGTGGCATTTTTACATGGCTTTCTGAATATACGGAAGACCGGAAGTAAGTGGTCGACAGGAAGTGTTTGGAAGAGACAGATCAGTGTCACTCTGTGCTCGTGTCTCTAAAAGTCGGTGACCTAAAAATGATGTTTGCAGCAGTGTTTAGACGAAACCACGGTGGTAGAATATGACAGGTGGCCAAACGAGCGCCGGGAGTGCGTCGCCCATCTGCTCGAGTTGCTCGCGGCCGCCGCTAGGTTCGCGACGCGTTTTTGGGCCGAAAGACGAGCATCGCAAGCCTTCACGGTGCAGTGAAGGCCGGTTGCTATAGCTATTTTTTGTGGTTTTAAAACGTGGTTTGTGTTTTTTTACTAGCTTGTAGCGGCTGTCTGCCAACTTCTCTGACAAAAGTAAGTGTATCAGGCTTTAAGGACCTTCAAATTTTCTAATCGGCCCGGGTAATCTCGATCAGGCTGACACAGTGCCGATTGCAAGGGATGCGCATGTATTTTTTTTTTCTCAGAAGCGTGAAAATTCCTACCGGCGAGTGTATGGAGTAAAAAATATTTGGTTTTCACGCTATTGCATGCAGAGCTGCGTTTATGGACGCCGTTAATTTATGATCATCTGGCTGCAACGAAATTTACGTGTTACGCTACGTGTGGGTGTCTGCCAACAGGAGTTTTGGGAAAAAATACCGTTCCTGCATATTTGTACATTCATTAAAGGCTTTCTTATCTATATTGCAATCAGGAAAAAGAAACAGATGTGCTTGATCGTGAACATTCCGAAAAGAACTTCTTTCAAACTTGATTCACTTGAATATGACGCGTTACTCACCGTAAGGTTTTCAGAACCAATCTGTATCCAGCAAAATGAAGAAATGAAGCAATAAACTAACGTGCCTAAAGTCACACTCACGAAGGCGCGAGACACACACCGAGCGTCGTCTGCTATCGTTCGTGACACGTACTGCAAGCTCAAATCCCTGCGAAAAGCCCGTTCTAAGCGACGGTAACTCTTCAGTGTTATTCAAGACATCTCCAGTGTGCAGCGCTGCACCACGAAGGTCTTCCTCAAAAGCCGGAGACGTAAAAATGCAGTCTAAATGCTCACTACGCACACCGGCTACGTACAGGGCTGGTCAAAAGTTCCCAGGCCACTATCCCATGTATTCCTATGGAAGTGTGGTCTGGGAACTTTTGACCAGCCCTGTACTTTCAACCGAGCCGGAGCTAGCAGGGGAAAAAAAGGCCCATAGTACCCCTACTGCCACCTTGCGGAAAAGTGGCGGCAACCAGAGCAAGTCCGTGACACGCGCGATGCATTGGCGAAGCGGCGCGTTTGGCCACCTGTCTATTCTATCACCGTGGACGAAACGTTACCTATGGCCGAACACCGGGAAGTTTATT
>JALIZH010021166.1:42500-69533 GCA_030522465.1 Rhipicephalus appendiculatus | reverse complement strand
CCGTGAACGTACACTGAGGGCATTGTCCCTAGGGACCGGTTGACATTTCTAGGTGTGTTCTGTATGTGCCAGGACTACAACAGCCTCCTCCCCAGATTTCTTTCTGTTTCTCGTTGAACGGAATGCGCTGATGTGGTATTTTGACCCAGCACACTGACCAGCATGCGATGTGCGCATGATCGAACAGTGGAGGTCGCATTTACATTCACATTATTGTATTTAAGAACTAGATATCAGAGCAGTAGCGGCAACCTTCTGAATGCGTTCACGGCTTCACGTGTTGGCCGTACCTGAACTACAGTGTTCGAGAACAATCCGCACGCTACACTACAAATGAGCTGAACAGTTAGTGCTGCTGGATAGCCGGAGCCTCACTGAATGATTGAAACGTTATTTACACGGTGAGAAAGAGTAAATGCTAACACATCGCAGCGTCGCGGTGGACGACATATGCAGGAGGTCGCCACCCACTTTTTTCGAGGTGATCGTTTCAACATAGCGCTATTTTCTAAAATCTCTCCCGAAACTGTCTAAATAGCCACCTGTACTTTTAAGAGTAAAGGCATAGGGTGTGCTGGTACATTATCATTTAGGCATGTTTGTCAGGACTGTGTTTGGGGAAAAAATGAGGGGTTACGATCGGTGTAAATCAAGCACACGCACTTGTGCCCATGTCTCTGATAAGACTCCGTTACTAGTTTATTGTATAGGTCACTTAGAACAATGCCGAGGAGTTGTTCATGAAGTACCTTTAGGCCATTGTGAGTGATATGCCAAGGAACGCTATCCATATAGGTCACGCTATCCATATAGGTCAGTCAAATTTATACGCGTAGTACTTTAAGCATCCGATTTTAATGCGGCTTGCGGCAAAACATTGAGGAAGGATGAAAATTTAATGGCCCGTGCCGTTTCTTGATTTGCAACGCCGATAAATTAGAATGCATAAGAAATAACTGAAACCTTGAAATTTTGTACAAGGACGGCTGGCCAGTCCGGCGCAGTGTTCACGAGTCCTCCAGTGGCGGTGGCCAGTTAGTGACGTCAGGTTCATCACGTTACGTTTACGGGATAAACTAAGCACTCTACACTCGGGCACCGCAATGCGTCACCTTGGTAAGAGTGGATGAATAGGATTAGCACTGGCATCTGCGGCTTCTGCACTGGTCGTCGCCTGGAATCGAAACTTTCGTCACCGGATGGACATCTCGCACCTGCAGCAAGGGATTATCTTCTATACTCCATCTCACAACTACCTTGCAGCACTGCCGAAGCTACGAGGAGTACACAGGCAATGTCCTTGCGAAGGACATAATATAGTTCTGGGCTTAAACTCTCATTATCAACGAGGTGCAAGGGCTTTAGCTGTGCTTCTGGCATGACGCGTTACAGGGATACGTGGTACGTTAGGCCCTTAATTCGCGCATGCACTTCGCAATTTCTGAAATAATGCAGAGATTACCGGCTGGTAGCCGTAATAACCACCCTAACCGCGATGACGTACAGCAACATGGCAGCCCCCCATACGCACCGGACCTACCGCTTCCATTCCAATTCGTGCTTTTTACTGGCTCTCTGCCAGCACAGCAAGATATAAGTGGCATGATCTGTCACCGCTTAGTCTAATCTAACGTTGGAGACAAAGCATCAAGTATCTTCTTTCGCTATTATTTATATTGCTCGTTTGTTTTGAAGCTGCTAGGACTACCGAAGCGGTAGCGAGCCGTAAAAGTGGTTTGATGTCAACTGAGCAGATGTCGCCACAACATTAGCGCGGTGATGCGTTGACGATGCGAAACAACCTGAATGTCTATATTGTTTTCAGTGCCAATAATTTCCTGTTCCACCCAAGAATGATACGCGATTGCTGCTGGAAGAGCGTCGACCGTCCTGTCAAAAAAGAACTCGGTGAAAACGCCAGTATTAACGCTGTTATAAAAAAACCGCGTTCCTCACTAACGCCAGCGACTACGTCCTGCACAAGTGGGTTTCTGAAGATAAAGAAACGGTGAGGTGGCGTTCCCGGAGAGGTTTTTGCGTTTTGTATTAACTCGAGGGAGTAAGTATCGACAAGGTAGGCGAGCCGACGCCAAAGAGACGACGAGCAGACGAAGCGACGTGGATGAACACGTCTTGAGTGGGCTTTCGCCTTTCCTATTTAGCTAACAAGCCCTGCAGCTTCCACAGTGCTGCAAGCTACTTCTGAGATGGAGTATAGTAGCTAGCGTTTAGTTTCCCTGTCCCAGCTTCACACTTCAGGGTTAGCTGCTCAGCACTGGGCTTTCGCTTGTGCTTATTCAGCCCGAGCCTCAGGATAGCCCACCGTTGTCTTTTCGCTTCAATGCCTGCCTCTCAAACTTCTTAGGCGATGGCAGCCATCACCTGAAAACCGGCTCACTCCCTTTGCCTCCTCCGGGAAGCAAATCATCGGGATGGAATCGCAGCTAATCGCAGCTGGCGCGCAGATGGAAGCAAATCATGAGGAAGATCACTCACTTTGCTTCCTCCGGGCAAAGGGTGTGATCTTCGTCATGATTTGCTCCCATCTGCGCACCAGCTGCGATTAGAAGTGCTACCTGCCAAGCGCCTGCGCCGGGGCGTAGTTTTGTCCTTCATTTTTAGTGAACCAGTGGTGAGTAGTGGAGCTTGCTCAATATGTGTGGCACAGACGTGCTATGAGTTTTCGCGTACGACGACAGCCACACAGACGGCGATACGAGTCAGGCAACGCAACCTTCTCTTGCAATCTGTACTCGTCACATCTGCGGGAAGTTTTTAAATGGCTCAGAATGTCTACGCTGACTAGGCCAGAAAAAACTGCGTCCGTCCGTTCCTCAGTAACCTAAGACGAATCGCTACGACATAAATCTATGGAAGGAACAAGTGCTCCGGGCTGCGCTAGATGTCGAACGTAGGAACCCGACCTGAGCTCCAACCCGGCTTTACAAACACACACACACACACACACACACACACACACACACACACACACACACACACACACACACACACACACACACACACACACACACACACACACACACACACACACACACACACACACACACACACACACACACACACACACACACACACACACACACACACACACACACGCACACACGCAAACACACACACACACAAACACACACACACACCAAACACACACACACAAACACACACACACCAAACACACACACCAAACACACACACACACACAAACACACACACACACACACACAAACACACACACAAACATACACACACAACACACACACACAAACACACACACGCAAACACACACACACACACACACACACACACACACACACACACACACACACACACACACACACACACACACACACACACACACACACACACACACACACACACAAACACACACACACACACACAACACAAACACCAACCACACACGCAAACACACACACACACCAAACACACACACACAAACACACACACACAAACGCACACACACACACAAACACACACACACACACACAAACACACACAAACACACACACACACACCAAACACACACACACACAAACACACACACACAAACACACACACACACACACCAAACACACACACACACACAACACACACACACACACACACCAAACACACACACACGCAAACACACACACACACACACCAAACACGCAAACACACACACACACCAAACACACACAAACACACACGCAAACACACACACACACACACACACACACACACACACACACACACACACACACACACACACACACACACACACACACACACACACACACACACACACACACACACACACACACAAACACACACACCTCTTCGTCAGTTTCATATGACTTCTCCCCTCCCTCACTTCTCTTGCTTCCCCTTGCTATTCGCCTCGTGTGCCACCGATGGCGGCGCTGCGAACGGCGCTCCGGTGAAGCAAGGGCGGGGATTCGGCTTTTGTCATCTGCTACGCTCTGGCTAAAACAGCAGCATTTTCGTTATATTTCGCTCGCGTCGCACGGCGTTCCTCGACTACTAGCTGTATTTTCATCTAATCATAGATCTTGAGATGACTGCTAGCATTACAGGAGTTTAGGAAACGTTAACATTTAACATATCTTCTGTATAGACCTATTCCACCGGACATACGTCACGAAAATGCGGTGGCGCTGTCGTCGGGCGTTTAGTTTCGCGTGGTAGGCAAAAGCCGCTGCGCCTACCGCAGTTGCTGCTGTGTTTTCGCTGGTGCGTGCGCTGTTTGTCGTCGTGCAAAGAAGAAAAAACGGTGTAACGACGAGCTGTCAAGGGGATTTGCGAGGCAAGGCACAGGAAAGACTGAATAAGTTTTTTTTTAGTTTTAGCTGTATATAAAACGCGATCGAGAACTTGTCTTCGACGCCGGTTCATCGGTTATGTTTTGGAGCGACTTACTCAGCGAAAAACGATTAGCTCTGACAATTAAGCGTTTGTCCTTGTAATGTGCCGCACCGCATTTTTTGGAATAAGCCTTCTGTGGAGGCATAGCACCTTTACCTCAAAGCGCGTTGTCGTTGTGGATAGCATTGCCATATGCGGGAAATTCTTCACGGTTTCCATTGTTGGTACACCTGCAGAACTCTTAGACGCGTCAAAAGGATTTCGTTATACTCGCGTGAACTAAAGGTATCACTCGGTCACGGAGCATGTTTTTTTTCTGCGTTTCTTTAAAGCGGCAGCGAACGAAAGGATGACTTCGACTATGCCTTTCCTGATTGTATGCGGCTGCGATGACACAAGTATATCAGGCAGGGCTGTTCTGGCTGCGGGGCGCTTCACGAGATTTTGACGTCTGTCGGAATTCACAGAACAACAGCATCCGACCGGGAAACTTGCCGAGTCTGTTTACAAGATGTACGCATTTCGCGGTCTTGAATAGAGCCTACGAAGGGAGTCGCAAACCTGACAGGTACGTAACCGCATTATCCATAGCATGTAGTTGAAGCATTATCGCAAGCGTCACCCGGATGACAGTGTCGCCGAGATCGCCCAATTGGTTTGCATGAATAACATTCCCGGCACATTTCTTATATGCTAGAATTTACCGTAACGGTTCGCGTAACTATGCATTTTACTCCGTTCATTTGCATATCGTACCCAAGAGCCTCTTGAAATCGCTGAACTGGGTCGGTCGTTCTAACATCAGTTGACAAATTAAAACGTACACGTTCGATTTAGACTGCCGCAACGGCGACGACATTTCGCAAATGAGTCGCATTCGCGCCGTGAATATACCTAACGTTCTGAGGAGGTTCTCAGAGCCAGAGCTCCACGTCAACATGGCTCATATGTTCACTTCAGAGTTCCCTTTACAGCCGCTGCAACTTCCTCGGTTGCAGCCGCCGCTTGTAAACAAGCGAGAGGCGCCCCGACGCACGGTGCTCGGAGGCAGCTTTTGCACCTGCTGCGCCAGCGCTTATGGCGGCGCGGAGGCACGGAGTCAGGCTTTCCCGCCGGACACGGTGGGCGGAGCTCACAAGCCGGACGTCGCTATAATTTTCCCATGCACGAGATGACGCGGAGGGCCGAAAGGCGCGCTTCAAAGGGCGTCCCACTGCCTGTATTTCACCGGAATTATGCTGCGCGCCTTTGGTAATGTACTTTGACCTACAGGGCGTGCTCACTCGTTCTCGCGCGCCAATCTATTGAGAGGGATTCAACAGATGGCGCTCGTACTTTTGCACGTTCACCGCAAAGTTTGCTTTGAAGCAATAGAGCACACGAAGGTCACTTCGCTCGCAGCATCAGCTGTGTTAACTGGGTTAGCTGCTAGTATCTTTTTATATTACACTCCAGTTTGTCGCTACCCATTCATTGCTTCGCCCTTCGGCTAAAATGTGACTTTTTTAACACGACATTGTTTTATGCCGGTTTCCACCACGGCTCCACTGACGTATTTCCGTCACGGATATGATGTATTAAATATAAAGTAACAGATTGGCAAGAAAAAGATAGAAGAAAAAGTTCCTTCGCCGGGCGTCTAACCTATGACCTATCACTGCGCAGCGCAGCGCGCGAAAGCACTAAGCCACAGAACGTACGTTCTCAAGCTTACTAACTGCGAGTTACTTATATACACCATATACCGCTGTCGGTCCTCAGAGCTCGGCTACTTCAGCGTGTTTTCGTCATTACTAGATAGATGGCGCGAAGGTGGCACGGAGGACGCGCTCTAAAGGTCGTCGCCCCTATCGTTGCGAAGCACGCGCGCCTCCACAGGGCGTGGTCGCTCGTGCGCGCGCACTTATACCGTGATTGGGGTGCTTCGTACGTCTTGTGCTCCCATCGCAAGTTTGCTTTGAAGTTATAGTGATTAAAGAGTGCACGAACGTCAATTCGCTTGCCGCAGCGGCCGCGTTTAACTAAAGGAGCGCGCTCCTCGCACACGAAGTAACCATTGTGACAGTTGTTCGCGCTCGTCCTGTGTATAGGTGCTCGTTCGTTTAGTGCGTCTTTCTTTGCGTTTGAGCAGCGCACGTTAAGTGTCGAGCTGTGACAGTTAGTCAGCGCTAGTCCTGTGTAAGTCAATTTTGTACGTCTTTTGTGCTTGAGGGTGCGCGCTGCAAGTTTCGAGCTGCTTACCGCTCTTCGCGTGACACTACAATTTGTTGCTTCATTCATTCCTTCGCTCTTGTGGCGAAACAATGCACAATAAAAGCTTAACTACCTCTGTGAACGCACGTTTCACTTTTGTGTTATACCGATTCCTATGACAGAGGGATCAGCCATGTTTCTTTCTCCAAGAAAGTCACTCCAATGCAGGCTTCATACAGCAATTCAGATCAATAATTGCTTGGATTTTACGTCACCATTCGTCACCTTTGTTCTGTCATTGAGGCCCGAGCCTTTACAATCTGAACGGATAGCAAGCCCTTGACGTGTGCGCTTTGCTGAGTGCTGTCGCCACATACGTAACAAAAACTCCGTCATCTCTTGTTTGTGTCGGAGTCCTCTATCGACGTCTCACACGACAGAATGTTCGTCGCACACTGGTGTCGTGTCACGCCAATTCTTGTATATACTGCCAAACATGATGCATTACGGCGAGCACTGAGACATGAAAGAGAGAGAGAAAGTCACAAAGGCAAAAATGTGCTTGTTTTCATTCATCGATTTTGTCCTTTGTGTCAGCACGTGCTGTGATAATTCATGGATCTGTGCCAAACTAGACTTATCGCACAGTTTTCTTCATTTCATATACTGCCAATGCACCAATCTCTCCAATAAAGACTGAAGTGATTATTGGGCGAACTTTGGGCCTAGAAAATAAGGTAACGCTCGCAGTGCAGTGATAGAGGCGAGCATGATCGTCGGTAACCGAATATCTCACTCTAAGAAAAAAATAATCGAACTTTATAGATGCGTGATCGAACATTCCAGCGCCATTGCTAGTAGTCGCCTTACTTCCAGAACAAACTCAACTACTTGCACCGGGAGTAAAAGTTTAGAAAATTCCGAATATGCGAATGGTTCCCATGCATTCTAGTATGTCCTGCGCCGAGCGACAGCAATTATTTACCCGGTGTTGCATGGTCACGATGAAAAGAAAGAAAGCATGCTCGACAATGCCCCCTGTTAGAAAGAATCATTCCCACTCAGCACACAAACTAGAAAATTGAGAAAACATGTGTGCATGCGTGTAAGGAAAATACAAAAATGAAGCGAGAATAATGGTTCAGCATGTTTGCTAGCGCGCGTAGACTGCCTTAAGGTGCACTACATGCGATAGCCTTAAGGTGCACTACATGCGACTTGTAGTGCGTCTTTAGCGTCTGGACGTGTAGGCGATGCGGGCAGTCCTTGACGAGGATATCGTAATTGGCCTACAGACCTATAAGTATGCGTACTCCCTTCTTAGAGCAATGCGGAATGTTCGCTATTGCAGCTGCCTTCTTTGCGTCGAAACACCTGAATTGCTGATCGCATGCCCCACGAACAGTACTTAATCGAACACAAAATGGCGATTTCGCGGCTTCAGTGTAAGTACAGATAACCTGTATGATGGCTGAAGTACTGTCGGTCGCAAAAGTTCGCGGGATCTCCAGCGCGTGGCGGAGCGGCTGAAAACAGCATTGCTGCGCCGCCTACCCTGACGATGCGTGGCGTTGAGGCTATCGTCCGCGGCCTCGGCGAGCAGCAACAGCGAGTTTACACAATACGCCGCTGCTGGATCTTATCTCGGAATCCGTGGCCGATAACCTCAAAACCATGCCGCGTAACGGTAGGCGGCACTGCAAGGCAGTTTTTCGCCACTCCGCCACGCGCTGGAGATCCCGCAAACTTTTGCGGCCGACAGTACAGCTACAAAGCGTCGGAGGCATACTTTGAGGTATTCCTTTGAGGAATACTTTGAGGTATTCCTCAAAGTTTGAGCCCAGACGACCACGCCATTCAATAAAGCCAAGACAAGCTTACCACTTCATTCTAGTGAGCACCGTGTCCATCATGCTTTGGAAAGTCGCTGGCGCCGAGCAAATAAAGAATGCCATGGCCTTGAGCTCGAACATGTGGTCTAGTGTCACAAAGGCACACTTGGTACTTTTGTCTTCTCTTGGTACCTTTTGTGGACTTCGATTTGCCAGTTTCCGCTCTTGAGGTACACTGACAAAGATTATACTGCGCTACAGAGACGGTCCAAGGCCCTGCTTATCGGCGGGACAGTAAAGGAGCCTTTTTCCGTGGTTTTGTTCAGGTGATAATAATTGACAATAAAACGCAATGTTGCATATTTGTTCTGCAGGAAGGCCGCCGGTGTCACCCACGTACTCTGGACGGCCGGATGATTTGGTCGCGCACCATTTCGTCGGCTTGCCGCTTTTAACAAGAAAGCGTTTTATGCCGGGGTTCACCAAGACTTCAGTGACGTATTTCCGTGACGTAAATGACGTGGAAAAAATACACATGATCAGAATACTAAGAAAGAAAGTTCCACCAACGGGAGTCGAACCTACGACGTCTTGGTCCGCGACAAGAGATGCCGGGCACGCCATCCACTGCACCGCGGTCGCATACTTTCTAGGCTTTACAAAGGACACCTTTTATGTCTACCAGAGTCATCTCACAGTGCTCTTGCTAAAGTGAAGTAATGCATCATGACCGTGAAATCCACGATTAGTTCGTTAAAGCGTCGTTTCTACTTGTCCGTCCCATTCGGCGCGTTTCGAATAGGAAAAAAGTGCAATTTTGTCAACGCATTAACACACAGCCAGGTGGTGACCTTACCCCCAGCGTCGGCCTCGCTCATAGCATCCATCCATACCGAAAATAGCTCTGCGGCGTGCGAATGCTTCGCGTGGCCGTAACTCCGCGTTCCCAGCTTAGGAACTGTACACGCGCTTTCCGCACACCCGCACCGCACATGCCGGGACACCTGCCGCACGCAAGCGGAGGGCGCGTCGCCGATACGCTAATTCGCCCTGCGCTTGAGTGCGGCAGGTGTCCCGCCACGTACGGTGCGGCTGAGTGGAAAGCGCGTGTACATTACCTCACGCTCGCACCGCGAAAAATCGCAGACGGTCAACGGGAAGACACGACGCGTGTTGCATTTCCCTCTGGTTGGTAGTGGTGTTCAATAATGCTAAGATGCCGCGAGTAGGCGACCTCAGCCCAAGTTCGGCGTTCAGTCAGTGATGCTCTTCTGGCTGTCACACCGCTTTCTCTGATACCGCTCTCACCGCACAGCTACCACAAGCATCAATGACCACAAGGGCTTGTTTAATCATTGATCATGGACGTTAGTCGTCGGGATACATATGTACCACCAAGCGTCAACATGGATGCATCCACGTTAAACGGTGCTTTAAGTTTCAAACACCAATATACATTGTGCAACCTGTCTTATATCAATGTACAAAAAACGTTCAACTACTTCTGTAAGGACACCTTTCATTTTCGTGTTATACCGATTCCTATGACGGAGGGATCAACCATGTTTTTTTTTTAGTTTCTCGTTCCCGCATTGACAGTCGGTAAAGGCTCCAACGGACTGGTGGATCCGAATACAATATTAAAATGCTTTGTTAGGTGGGTAGGTTCGTTCTGGAATAGGCTTCATTGCAAAAGGACGAGGCACAAAAGAGAATGAAACCAATTGGCTCACTGCCAATTGGTTTCATTTGAAAAAAAAACATGAGAATTTAAAGCTTTGTACACCACAAGCGTGCCTGCGCACAAATCAAGTGAGAAAGATGTCAAAAGGTTTACCTTAAATTGCGTTCAGTCAACTGAACCTCACTCTCCCGCAAACATACCGACGTTTGGCTAACACAATTATGTGTCTTTATTTTGTGCAAAAGCAGCCAAAAGCTCCCGTGCAACGGTGTATCTGCTGCGGCCTAGTACCTTCATTTAAGAGAACAGAGGCGTGCAGTCGCACTCCGCGCAGTGCGCGGGAAGATGCCGGGCGCCGATCATTCGTGAGTCACACTCACGTGCCTGGTCGTTGACACACCGGCTCGGTTATCTGATATATGGATTTCCCGCAGCTGAGTGTCAACTCGTACACGACCGCCTCTGCGCAATCCCTTGTAGTACCGGGTGTACTTTTTTTTCCAAAAGACACTTTCTTCGGCGCTGCTATGGCGATAGGCAGATTGACACGTTCGGCGCTGCTATGGCGATAGGCAGATTGGGCCTAGTCGCCACTATCTTGAGGTCATGCGTTACATTGTATATGTACAGCAGTACGTCGGGGCCTTATGACGCTCATCTGTCTTCCCTTGTTCCTCCCCTTTGCAAGTATTTTCTGAAGCAGCGACTCCACAGTGGCCACCAGAACGGTTTCTGCACACCTGAAGACCGCAGCCATTTCACATGTTGGCAGGCATTGGTTGAGGGCTTGAGGCTGCGTGTTTGCAAGACTTTTGTAGGGCAGATTATAAAACGAGTGAGCAATTGCTTGCTTTACGGTCTAAAAATGGGCCGTAACTGAACGGCAGCAAAAGTTTACGGGAGCGCGGTTTATAGGCCGAAACAAGCATAGGAATGCGAGAAGTTGAGCTTTACATCTAAAAATTGCAGGTGCCCTTCTGAGGAAAGCTCATGAGTAAACGTCAAAGCCATGCCCGAGACCATGGAAAAGTGTGCAATACCTCACGCAAAACACTTAAATCGCTAAAATTACTAAAATTGTCTGGAAATCGCAAAGGGCAACAGAAACAGTGCCTACTGAAGGGAGTCGACAGTATTTTGGATTGCTACCTTGAAGAAGCCTGCCCAGCGACCCAAGGTGCTCAGAACTGGACTACTAGATTTCTTCAGAGAAAAGAGCGCGTGTCTGCTTCAAACTGACAAAGAAACGAATTTCGTTTTCCTGTCGTGAGACTGTTTCAAAGAAAAAGCAGCCATAGCTTCAACCCACAACTTCATTCGATTGAAAACCAGCTTAACTAAAGCAAAAACTGCAGCCGTGGAAAGGTGCAACCAGCTTGAGCTGAGGAGACTGGAAAAGAACATTTCCGCATGTAAAGGTAAATGTCTGCCTATATTTTTTACTTCCGAAGACCCACAAAGGCGGGATAGCCTTTAGATTCATTGTCAGCGAGAAGGGATCGTGGAAGTACCTTAGCCGGTACCTTCTGAAGTGTTTTGGTAGTTTGTGTACTGATGACCCTTTTGCATCAAATATTCGTTTGAGGTCATTGGATTTGTAGGTGAGAATAATTCGATGATTTTTTTCTTCTCTATTGACGTGGAAGACCTGCTTTTATTCTACCTCTCATAAGAAAATGTTCGTTGTCGTTAGGGAGTGCATTGAAAACTATGTGGGTGTACTGTTTCAGAACAGAGCAGGCATTAGTGTTGAAGACTATATGTCGCCCTCTTGGAATTTTACTTAGGTGCTACTGTTCTTTCCTTTGACGCCAAACTGTATGTGCAGAAACATGGCATCTGCATCGGTTCATGTGTGGCACCGATACTGTGCGATATTTTTTGTCGTCCAAGGATACACGCTTAGATCGCGCTTTTAATCAGGACAATGTGCTAAAGGTGTGCAGATATGCCAGTGACTTTTTAGTTGTTCTTAAGAAGCAGGGCTTTACCGATTTTAGGGATTTTAGCAATATTGCTGTTTTGCCCGAGGTGTCGGACACTTTTCATCGGGTGGAGCATGGCTTGACGTTTACTCAAGAGCTTCCTTCAGAAGGGCGCCGGCAACTTTCAGATGTAAAGATCAGCTTGTCGCATTCCCTTGTTTGCTGGGCCTATAACCCACGCTACTGCAAACCTTTGCTGCCTGTTCAATTCGGACCACTCTAAGACCACAAAGCGAGCAATTGCCTCACTCATTTTATAATCTGCGCTCCAAAGTCTTTCAATCACGCAGCCTCAATCAGTTTGTGCCAATAAGGGGAAAGACTGCGGTCTTCAGGGTATCCGGAAACCGTTCTGGTGGCCTCTGTGGAGTCGTTGCTCGAGAAAATTAAGGCAAAGAGGAGGAGCAAGGAAAGACAGGAGATCGCGATAACGTACCTAGGTACTGCCGTAAATACATAATATGAAGCACAACCTCAAGAAAGTCGTCACTAGGCACAATTTCCCTATCGTCATATCAGCGTCGAACAAGCTGTCGAAGCTTTGAGCGCGCATAGCTGGTAAGGCAAAAAAAGATAGCGCGCTTAGTGGAAAAAAGCCCACCCGGCCCTGCAGGGAATTGTGCGGAGGTGGTCGTGCATGAGTTGCCACTGAGCTGCGAGAAGTCCAATATCGGAAGTGCGAGTCGGTGTGTCAACGACAGGGCACGTGAGCATGAGCTGTCGCTCATAATTGATCGGCGCGCATCTTCTGGAGCACTGCGCGGAGTGCTACTGGCTCTCTGAACTGAAGATACGCGAGCTTTTGGAGACACAGATTGCGTTAGCCAAACGTCGGTATTTTTGCAGGTTAGTTTTCTTTTTTTGCAGTTAGTTTCAGTTGGTTGAGCGCAATTTATGATAACCCTTTTTCATATTTCTCACTTGATGTGTGCACAGGCGCGCCTGTGGTTTACTCAGCTTTATATTCTCATGTTCTTTCCGAATAAAACCAGTTGGTAGTCAGCTTTCGTGTAGTCGTCTTCTCTTCTTGTGCCACGTCCTTTCGCGCTCAGATCCGAACCCACAAGCTTCGAATTGAATGGTTTGCTGGTCGGATCCCACCACAGAAGGGGAGATCTGTGTTCCAGTTTAATTCCTTTCAATTTATGTCACAGTTATAACACTACAGTTTAACACCCTCTCAAATATCATTTCCTAAGCATTCCTTGGCTTAGTTGTGTTTTGCATTAATTGCGTTAGGACTTCATTTATATGATTTCACAATTGCAGTGGTCCAAGTTGGTACCAATGGCAGCGGCCTTCTGATGTGAACTAATGAAGCGAATGTTGCTAATGTGGTGCCTCATGAATCTGAGAAATACACGTAGTGGACTGCTTGCAGGCTACCAATAGGTCGTTTTGTCCTAACGCGTTGCACAAACCAACATGGTGAAGCGGCGCACTGTGCAAGAAGAGAAAGTATGGTTTGTGTTTCATTGAAAATGTGGCATGAAAACAGAGATTGCACCTTTGTGTGAAGTATTTGGCTTATTCTTTGAAAATCCCACGTAAAAACGTAGAGAAGGATGTTCTAGGAAGAAAATTGTTTTGCGAATCACTCGATTTCCAAAATCCAGACATCGCCAAAATTGAGGACCTTCAAAAAAAAAATTGGCAGATCCCAGGTGCCATGGGAATCGATGTTATGCGAAGCATGTGGAGGTAAGGTGACTGGGCTGTAATTTTTTTATTGAGCGAAACGATACTAAATGACGCTAAAATGTGTACAAAGGTTAGACGCACAGACATATGTTGAACAGTCGCATATGTCTATATAATCAGTTGTTTACAGTTGTGTAATAATGCCAACAGAAACATAGGTATTGCCAATACCAGAAGCCGTAAGCTGATATGTAGCGCTTGCGCTTGCGAGGGGATGGTAGCCCTCGCTAGTGCTACGTCAACCAACTACAGTGGATGGCGCTTTAGTATGAAATTGACGTTAAGCCGACATGACTCCTTCATCATAAGAGTACATATGTAATGTCTTTTTTAAAATTAGATAGCCAGCACTGCAACCACAATTGATGTTTCACTAACATTACGCCTGCATAAGGTCTTTTTCCAAAGCAGTTCCGAGACCTGACGTGGCGCTGAGGTAGAATAGTTCATTGCCACGCAGAATGCTTGGGTTCGATTCCTGCTGGGACTCTGATTTCTATTCTTTGCACTCGTCGGGTCAATGCCGCCGACGTCACTTTTTCTTAACGCTCTCGCATTTAAATTACCAGTGTCAACGCCACCGATGTCAGTTTTTCTTAAATCTGTAGCATTTAAATTACCAATATCTGTCTTCGCCGTGCCTCAGTAGATATAAATTGTCAAACACCTGTGGCGCATACCCGCACACCGCGGCACGTGGTATACGGGTATGAGCCACTCGTGTCTGATGAAATGAGTTTGACGACGTGCGCGACGGGATTTTCACGTTAGTGAAGTAACGACCAGCTAGACATATTCGTCACACCCTCTTACCCTCCCATGTTAATTTTGGATGGCCTCAAGTTAAGGAGGCAATCACAAGAGCATCCAGTCGTAGGCGGCTAGATAGATGGATAGATAGATAGATAGATAGATAGATAGATAGATAGATAGATAGATAGATAGATAGATAGATAGATAGATAGATACGTAAATAGAAACGCTCAAAGGACGTGCTGTACGCAAAGAAATGCTTCGCATTTAAAATGTTCCAAGGGAAACGTTTAGGATTTTCAGTGTTCCTAAGTAGTGCTTGACTGCTTTAGTAGCTGAGGTTCTTCCGAAACAGAGCCACACAAGTGTTCTGAACAAAGGAGCGCTGTATATGCAGAAAAAGGATAGTAATCGCTAAATGGCTGGATGAACGTCAAGACATGCTAATAGCTGGTATTACAAGATTTTAATGTTTATTTTTGTGTCGCCATTTAACCACAGCCTGGCGCTGACGCTTGTCACCAATCCGTGGCATATCGAGATGCGGGCAGAGTCCCTCATGCTATGTGTTCCTCGTGCTCTAACTACAGAGCGCCATTAACGACACTGCACATTCGAATGGTTCCTAAGCGCGCGTGAAATTTATTTGCAGGTGTCACTCTTATAAGGGTTCAAGAAGCACGCGTTCTTAATAATGGCATTTGAAAATGCAGAAACAATAGCGCTTAATTGAGTTTTAGTTGATGAGGTATTTATTCTAAGCGCAGCGTGCTAAATAATTAAAATTATTTGTCTCTTGAAAGCAGGAATGCTGGATTGTTCTTCCTCTTCGATAAACCTGTACTTTCAGCTGCAGTCATAATTTAATTTAAAGACTCGTCAAAACTATAGGTTACGTATATGAATGTGCTGTTGTCCTTAAAATTTTCTGCCATAACTGGTTTTGTTGGTGAGGTAACTAACCCGAGCATTGAACGTAATGTCATCACGCTCGATTGCGTCTCAGCAGAACAGCTAGGAAACGGTGAGCGAGTCAGTGAAGAATTCACAGCGTCATTCATGTGCCTTTTACGGCAATCAATGTCACGTTATCTGAGCAGGAGGAGGAGCCTTTTGCAGCTGTATCTGGCTGAACGTATCAACTGCGCGTAAAGAACCTTGGATTAAAATAATCCATTGTTGGTACACGTAGTGGATACACAAAGAGACGGCAATCTATCCAGCGCATAAAACAGTGTTTACGTGTAGCTTAGTTTCCTGCCAAGCGACATGCGTCGAAGGTCTCACTTTGAACTTATCGAGATCACTACCACTTTGAGTTCGTTGATCGAAAATCCACGGAAGCTTCCTGAACAGTCGCTCTATCGCATCAGTAGTATAAACGTAGGCTAGATTTATTACTTGACCAGCTTTGCTTGTCTGAAACATCGAGTTGAATTGAGTTGAAAGCAACTTCATTAGGTCCTGCGGAACTCGACTGGATCGTGCACCGAGCTCAATCTTATGTAGGGACCGGCAAGCCCTGCCAGCCGGCCACCCCGCGGGCCCGCTGGACAGCCGTGAGCTGATCCCGTATGCGGGGCTGCGTAGAGTCGTCTCCCACTCCCCCAAGTTTTAACAATGTTTTAAGCGATTGCACATGCAAACATCTTAAAGATTTGCAGAAAATATTATGTAAGCCTCTCTTAGTGCATAAATGAGGTGAGGTACTTCACCGAAGATGCAGGAGTTGTACTCACGTCACTGGCATACTTCTTTATTGGTTCAGCATGCACGTTGCTTAACATAACCCCCTAAGAAATTGCTTAAGAAAATTGATTAGGGCGTGTTCAGTGAAATGTCAAGGAGCGGCACACGTACGCATGGCAGGCTGCGTCAGCGAAATGAATACTTCGCCACGTTTGTTCCTTAAAATGCGCACAGGCATTTCGAACGGGAAAGAAATTTGTAAAACTATTTGACGTAAATGAGAGACGGTGAAGCGGTATTTGTATAGCGTCATTTACATTTATTAGCGTAACAAGTACATTTGCATATCAGCAGTATAAATTTATTGAACGCCTATTTTTGAGAGCTGCAAATGGCTTTCGCCCCCCGAAGAATAGCGTTGTGTGCTGTAGCGCTCTTTCTTGCGGGTGGAATTTTCTACGGCGTCCACGGCACCAGTTCGACTGATCTAGTCCATGTGAGGCAACGTTACTTTCCTGTATACCGGTCGCATGCTTACGGTGGTAGTGTCATATCGGTCCTGATAGCTGAAAGACTCTTTCATGCATGTATAAACGTGTTGATTATTTAGAGTACCTGAGGGGCAAAAGCAACGACCCACTGCATTTCCGTCTTTTCTTTAGGAAAAAAAGCATGTAATAATAGAAAAAGTGCAGTCAACGCGCAGGTGCCGAGAAGCCCTCTTGCGTTCCTAGCGTTGCGGTCAGCGCGTCCGGCTCCTGCGCTAGAAAGCTGTGAAACCCGAGGCCTGATTTTCCGGTCGGGGAACTTCTTATTACGTGCGAAGCATCTTAGAGGCTAGCTCAATCCGGTGGTGTGCGTCCTGACCACCCTTACTGCGCATGTGCCTACTCTCTCTCTCCCACTCTCCTCCTTTACGGAGGTGTTCGGTCGCCTTCTCTCCTCCTCCTCCGCGCTGCAGCCTGTAAACCCACTCCCTCCTCTCTCTCCCACGTTTCATATAAGCGCGTGCGCTCGGTCGAGGAAGTCTCGCTTGAATTGTGCGGTCGCTCCGTCGGTTCCCGGACGCTGCAGTTGTCTCGAAAGCCTCGCTACCCTCGCCGCAGACTCGAGTTGTCTCTCTGTAGTGGAAGCGGTAGCTCGACGCCGACGCTTGGCTTCGACGACCGAGTGAACGTAAACGGAAACATGGTGTGCACCCCCCAATACTGCTTCGCATCCCCTCATGGTTCCCTTTAGTGGGAGATGGTGTAATTTTTTTTAGACCTAACCGTGTTCTCTTTTACTGCCATCAGTTCCATGATGGAAACTACGTGAGTTGGCTGTAGTGGCACAGGTGTAAAACACTTTCTTATTAAATAGCATATTGAAACTAATCTAATGGATATTAGGGTACCAGAATGACACATTTCCTCGGCATGTAACGTCCGTTCGTGCCGCCTCTCGATTGTTCTAGTCGGCATCTATAACTTAAGCGCTGGCACACGACCAGTGACAAAGGACAGCACGCGTGGCCGTCCAGCTCATTTCAAGTCCTTAGTGTGCAATGGAACAATGGTGAGAATAAAAGCGGATATATAGTGACCTGGGTTTTGAACAACGGCACATAAGGTGAAGGCTGGGGGGGGAAGGATGCAGAGGTAACGGAGTGACACTGATTAGGAAAAATAGCGTTTAACGAAGTGGCATCTGAAGACGTAAACGTCTACGAAAAGCCGCAAATAAAGTACTAGAAGTACAGTAAAGTATACGAGTTGTCGCTGGGTCTTAAGAAGCTGGAGAGTGATAAGTAAAACTAGCAGATAATGAAGCCAAGAAGGGCATAGAGGAGGTTAATTGTAACGTTTGAAGTTTATTGTAGAGATTGCTGAATAGATATGCTGAATATGCTGAGATATGCAGATATGCTGAATAGATATGCTCAAAGTGAAGTGGACGAAAAGTCAACTTGCCCCCGGCCGCCACGAGGCCTGCAACTATCAGATTACGCACGCGATACTCTGACCAATTCAGCTACGGCTACTGTCCTGCCCTCGTACACTTTATGAGGTATTTATGTTGCATGCAAACCTGGGAGAGTTAGTAAGCTTCGTTCATAGACATGACGTAGAGTGTGGAACACTCTTCTTTGCCAGCTGGCGTCACGTAGCACGTGACTCTTTAGCGAGCGGGTACCTGACGAATAAGCCCCTTATACTACCTGAAGACATCGAGTCCCCATAATGTGGAGGAGGGGACGACCGCCACTACAGCTCAATCGCCAAGATCAACGGGCGCGTAATCCGTAGGTTGCAGGTTAGGTCCCTGCCGGCGGCAAGTTGACTTATCGTTCACTTTTCTTTCTTCACATCTATATCACGATTACTACAACAGACTTATACGAGTAAAATTTATGTCGCCTATACATTACTTGGCGCTCTTTTCTACCGGTTTCCATTAATGTTATGTCGAACAAAAAAAAAAAAAAAAGAGAGAGAGAAACGAGCACTGATGAATGCTATATGCAAGTAAAACAAGGTAAGTTTAAACTGAAAAGGTCAGACGATAACATTTAACTTACCTACGCTGCTACAGAAATACTCACGAAGCTTATATGTGTACGCTGCGTGCTATCATTGAAAGCGCGAGTTGCCACGTATTTTCACGAAAACTTCGCGTCTCGCAAAAACGAATCAGATTTATCGAGTCTCGGAGGGCCCGGTTTGTTCACTGATGCAGGAAACAAGCAAAGTCGTAGTGTTCGTTTCTTGCTAAAGTGTTAACACGGAGGCTAGCACAGCTGAACAAGGGAGCGATTGTATAGTGCTGCCATTGGGTCGTCTGCTGACCCTCCTCGAGATGACGCTCCTAAATTCCGCTTGGCGGCGGGACAGCCTATGGACATTGCGAATATTATAAGGGCCTCAACGTCTGCTTTCGCGTTGCCTCGTTACCATAATACTCTGCGAATACTGCAGCGGACCGAGGCTTCGCACCTATTCTCATAAATAGAGATCGAAACTACGGTATATTCGTTTCTCAGGCTACGACTGAGGATGGGGTATATAACAGAACAAAATTACAAGTTACTCTGGCAAAATGGGTTGCGCAACAATAATGGGCTGGAGCCCCATCTTTGAGCAGTTCTAAAAGAAAACGACAATGATGGCTCTATTAAAATGTTATGAGAGAAAGAGGGACATAGAAAAACTCTATTATAGTCCAGTGCAGACGCTGAGGTTGCTACGAACCACCTATCATTCTGTTTGAGAAGCGGCGATGCATGGTTTGAGCACGGCATGTTAAGTAATGCCTGATGACGCACTTGGCAGCTGGAATGCTCGGCTGCTCCTGCTGTTCATTGGCACTACGCTGCTGCCTGTCATGCGTAAACTGAAAATGTGATGTTGGAGAAGGAGCGTGAAAATAGACATAGGATGAAAAGTAGAGAATATGAGGTTTTATGGCACTTATCTGCCGTGCTCATCACAGTTTCGAGCTGTTTTTTTCTAAGACGAAAGAAATTTGGAAATTTCCAGCTTTCATACCTAAAGAGCTGTCCTGAAGGTGATTTCGGTTTGTTCCAACTCAGCGAAAATTTTATATTACGAGAGTACTTACTATTAAAATATTACTTACTAATCTTCCTCGTGAGTTCCATTGTCCGTAGCAACGTTTGGCCGTCTTTGCTCATCTCGTGAGTGTAAAAAAATGGCGGATGGGCGGTTCATAGATTTCAGGATTAACTGAGAGCAATATCCGCCTCCTTTGCTTGAAGTAACACGAGTGAGCAGAAGAAATGCTGAAGTGCCGCTTATTCTCTCCTTGTGTTTCCCGTCTGACTGGCCCGATTCGAGACTCAGAAGTCTGTTCAAGTGACGCTATGAGGAAGTAATGTCTGGATTGGTCCATGTGGGAGAAATCTCATTTGTGATTTGTCACCTACACTAATTGCTATGCAATCCTCGCCAGTTTTATTGCGATAGCAATTATATGGACATTCTCGGCTGGTTTTCGCCGTCGCCGTTGCGGTGATGTCCCATATATGTATATGTATCTACATATTTATAGAAGCCACGAAGAAACATAATTCAGAAAAATGTTTCCGACGCGCGGCATCGAACGAGGGACCTCTCGCTCTGCAGCGCGTGGCGCTAACCGCTGAGCCACAATAGCGCACGTCCTTCAACGTTCGAACGGCGACCTATTTATATACAGTGAGTTTTCAGCGCGTTTCCAGCATTACCAGTGAAATGGCGCAAAGGGCGCGCTTTGCGGGGCCTTAGCTCGGCGCCCTGCTCGTCGCGACGCTCGCGCTCATGCACTCGCGCACTGTGCCCTGTGCGGAGTAGAAGCCCGTTCGCCTGTTCGCGCGCGCGCTTATCTCGCGGTGGGAGAGCATCGGGCTTTCGCCGGAACGATTACGTTGTAGTTACCGAGCGCACGAATGTCACTTCGCTCGCGGCAGTCCCCCCCCGTTTGCGAAAAGAACAGGCTTTTCAAAACACAGCGAAGTAACAATTGTGACACTTGTTAGTTCGCGCTCGTCTGTACCTGTGAATACGTTTCCTGCGTCGTTTTTGTTTGAGGAGCACGTTAAGTGTCGAGCTGTGAACGTTGTTAGTTCTCTCTCGTCCTGTGCGTGTTGTTTTCGTGCATCATGTCTGCGTGAGCAGCGCCCTGCACGTTTCGACCTGCTTACCATTCGTCGCCTGAGATTCCAATTTGTTGCTATCGCATTCATTGCTTCGCCTTGTGGCGAAACTGTGACTTTTTGTCTTGTCTCGCACGACTATTGTACGCGACCAACTTATTTCACTTCTTCTCGCTAATTTTCAACTGCGCAAACGGACCTAAAAGCGTTTAACCGAAACGCGCGAAATCCTGTTAGGCTCAACGCTTAGGGCTGACATTGTTCACATGTTTTATGAAGAAATAAGTAGCTAGGAAGAGATAGCGCAAGTAAAAAAGGAAGGTGAAAGAAAGAAACCACTCTCTCGTCTTTAAAGTCAGAGTGGCTTAGGGTCCCTTTAAAAATATAGGCTTCTTCCAAATGTCTCATGTGTTTTAGTAAAACACTTTTAGTCTCAGAGAATACATGTGTTTGAATGAGCTTAGCATGCAACTTACAACATCACGTAGGAAGCGGCGAGTGCGTCGTCAGATAGCAGCAGTCAGGATTCTGATCTAACTTAAGGCACTCAATTTGCTGAATCTCAGAATAATTATGATGTCTTTAATATTAATTATTATAGAGCATGAACGTAACGTCATCGTTTGATAATCAGACCCACCACAACTCTCAAGGAGCGACGTGTGAATCGTGAGCAGCACAAATGCAGCATTTACATTTCTGATAAGTAAGTTCATCTGATTAGAGAAGGAGCAGCAACCTTCTCCAGCTGTTCCCAGCTTAAGATGTTGACTGTATGTCAACTATAGTGTACTTAACCATTCCGCAAACTACAATACAAATTTTCTGAGCAGTCACTGATAATGGAGCAGCGAGGGGTCACCGATCCCCTCAAACAATATTTACACAGTGAGAATGAGTAAATGGCACCACAGCAAGCTCAGTTTCACGATGAACGCCGCATGCGTGAGGTCGCCATTCAATATTTTCGAGTAGACCATTACCTCGTCACGCCCTTTGGTCAAACCACGGCTCCAGCTAGCGAAATAGCCACCTTAATGATCGAAAAGTACAAGCAGACAGCGTACGCGTGCCTTTTCGCTTGAACAGTGTATCAGACCTAGAAGTGGTCGGAGGAAAAAAGAGCAGATGCCAAACGTTGTAAACCAGGATTGAATATCACTGATAAAGGCAAGAGAAGTGCTCTCATGTCAATGTCAAAACCTTCTTATTGTTTTAGTTCGTAGTTTATTTAGATTAAGATCTACAAGGTGTTCAGGAAGTATGACTAGGGCATTGGGAGTGAAATGTCAGGTAGCGGCGTACCCAGGAAACGTAAGTAAGGTGAGCCAAATGAATGGCCGCAGCACTTTTGTTCTTTAAGCATTCACATAGTTTTTGAGGAGGAAAGAAATGTGAAAGGGTAATTGATTTAAATTAGAGACAACTATGCAGTAGTTTGTGGTAACTCTATATATAAGAACCGTAGCTCTTCATTCGGCACTCACCGGATACAGAGCTTGAGACGTCTGTATCATCTACACGTGAAATGATGCGGTCTGACGCGCTCTTCTTTTTCTTTGGGCTTTTTGTTGGTGTATACGGCGCCTCCTTGGATGAACTAATTAAGGTAAGACACCATTTTTTTAAATATAAATGAACAGAGGAGTTCGGGCGGTAGTACTGTATTTGACCGGAATGTTAAAGTAGCGTCCTATCTTGTTACGTTTGATGTGTAGAAACTTACGCCAAATGAAAACATTGCGGCTATATTTATGTAGTTTTTACAGCAAAAGTAGTATTATATACAACAAAATAATATTGAAAGTAACGACATTGAAGACTATAGGATTTAGGCGCGATAAGTTCACTTGATATTTTACGGCCGCCCGAACCACTGCGCGAATTATAGCTGCAGTTTGTAGAGTTTGTTTGTTTATGTAAACGTACTTCACAAGCTGGTTTGTCTATTTGTGCACGTAAACTTAATCTCCTTCGGTATTACACAAACTAAGACTGCTACTAATATGCTTGTATAACAGACGAAATAATTTATATTGGTTTATTTCAAAACATATAACGTTGATGAGAAGACTGCAAATATAAACAATAACCGCAGGTCGGTGGGAACAGAACACGATGAAAATAATAAGGTTTTACGCGAGCGATGAAGGTAATTCTATGAAATGGTGAAGGGTACAATTGAAATAGAGTTTAATTTAACAACATTAATTGGGACGCTTTCCCAGACGCGTTCTAGCCACAACGGCTACCTTTGCAGCTCATTCTCAAGCAAAGCGAAATTCCCGAAGGAGAATAGTAGACACCACACACGAGTAGACACCACACATTACGCGAGTACTCGACACGCACTCAGAATATACAGGACTTGCCTATGGTGTCCGCGCTTCTTACAGCGAGAGCTGTCATGACATCACAATAGCCAATCTTCGTAGCGTAGTTGTCTACCGCCTCCGCCAGTGTCCTTAAAGCTATCGCTCATTATAAAAATCTGACTGATGATTGCAATACTCCCTAATGCGAATTCTGAGCTCAGCTTTTAGGTGTTTTGATTTTGCGATAAGCTGAGGCAAATGCTTCAGCTTCGGCACTGCGCCACTCTGGGTTGTGGCATCGGTGGCATTGAGCCTCTGCTCGGGCAGCTCTTTTAGCAGCAGTGGCAGACGGTGCACTTAAATTAGTTGCGTCGCTAATTGTTCAGAGAGAACTGGCAGATACTATTTTGTACGTACGTGCACAGATTACATTAAGACGAGAACGCCCTGAGTGACACGTGTGAACAATGCCGTGCAGGCCATTTCACATCAACTGCCTAGACGGAGCTTAGCGCGATTGCCTCGCTAATGGCCTATTCACACTTGAGACGTGCAGAGAAAGCGAAAACGCCAAAGTGACCTCAAAACCGTGTTGGCGCTCGTCGAAAACGTCCACATTTGTTCTGCCCCTCCTGCATTGCGCCACCGCTGGCACCTTCACCACTTCAAGAATGCATTCCAGGTTGCCCCATTTTTGAGCATTTAATTTCATACCGAATTCTGGTCAGGCATGCAAAACACGAAAAATAAAGTTTTTACCTTTTCAAACGATTATTTCAGGAGATACACCAGTCGAAGCTACATAAGCGGACATGCCGGCAGTGGCGGCGGCGGATTCAACCGGCTGTGCAAAACGACATACGTTCCGGCACGTCGGCTCGCTGCTGCTGCATCTTCGTCTACTTTTGCTCTTCTAGGCTATCTTCAGGCTCTTGAGGAATGGATCATTATCGAGACTGAATTTTGTCTTGCTTCACCAGTAGTTTGCGATTTTGCCGATGCGAACCATCGCCAACGCCTTGACCGCCATGTTTAATTTGCGGCGGTTGCTAGTGCAGCCAGAGCACAGCTTCCGGTGAAGCGGAAAGGTGTTCCGCTGAAAATCGGTCTAGAGCCGATTTTTTCGCGTGGGGTTCACGGCATCGTTTTACAGCCACTTAGGTGGCGAAGCGAGCGAACTACCGGTGAGTTTTGAAGCTTTCGGACCCTTCGGGGCCAAGTGTGAACGCGCATTAGCCGGGAGACCACGGTAGGCAGCGCGTGAACACGTTCGACAACAATCTGGGAGCTGTAGCTACGCGCTTACAAATACCGTTGGGACAATCTTTCAGCAGGGCTGGTCGGCGTTTCTGGGTTTAATGATACGCGATTCCGAAGAGTAAGAATAACTGCTCGGTTCGCTAAGGTGCGCATGCGTTATTTCCCTTTGGAAAGAGTCATTCGAAGGTCGCCGGTTCGGTCCCTGCCAGCGGCAAGCTATCGTTTCAGCCACTTCACTTCGTTCACATTTGCGTCATAATTGCTACAAATAACATCCCCTATACTTTCCTTGGCTTTCTTGTCTCTTAGTTCTTATAAATGTTTGGTTCACAAAGAGATGCTTCGCATTTAATACATAAAGCACGGCCGTCGCTTCAACTGACCTGGACCAAACATGGCTGTAGGTCCGGCGGTCGCACTGCTTTTCCCGTTTCAGTGATATGAGGCTGCACGTTCATAACGCGCAGCTACACGTCCGAGAATCAAACCGAATGAAATAGTCCTAAATTACATTTTTCACTCATCGCCATGACGCTAATGGGACAAAATGTACCGGCGTTACGTATGGGAACGTTCTGGCTTGAAGACACAGCCACTGAACACATTCTTACAGCATGGTTATATTTAAAGTATTGCCTGCGTAAAGAAAGAACTACGCGCGATAACAGATATGCAAAACACAAGATAAGCTATGGCTTAATTGTGTAAATGCGTAATGTTGCAGCTGTTCCAAAGTCAAGATAAATTATGTTCCTGGCATGCGCAATGCGCAGGATTACCTTTAGGCGAAATAAAGTACGCCTGCCTGAACTGTTACATACCGTTTTTCTACCTACTTGAATGAATCACAACTAGCCTCACACTAGTGGTATACATGTATTAAATACAAATGCATTTTTTATATTGCTTTATGTCTATAAACAAGTACGTACATTAACATAAGTGTGCTGCCTATAACGTGTTTTCTAGCCATCTCTCTAGAGAACGCTCCTGTTACATGGGAAGCGTGTCCGATTGCTCTCGATTTGGACGCATAATTGTGAACTTTCGTAGTGTGAACTGTCACTGCCTCTGTTTTTGATCACACACGAGTGCGTATCTCCTTTGTGTGGTATAGCATTCCTTTAACACTTAAGCTCCTACAACTTAAACACTTTTGCAGGCACTGAATACATCGCAAACTATCTGGCTTTATAACCAAAGTTACCAAGCCAGCCCAGAAGCTCCAAACCGAACGTGTGTTCGTTGGCATTTCGAAAATATTACAAATTCTTCGTATGTTTTTGAAAACTACTACAAGCAAGACGGGTATTAGTAAGTATTTCGGGCCAGTTTTATTAATGAGGAAAGCTTGAGTGCAAGACATGCTTTATATTCAGCTAGAAGAAATGTAACTGATAACTAGAGACCGTATTTTAGGCAAATGCCTATTTTGTTCCTTGCGTTCCTATCGTGTTGCTTTCATATATGAGCATGAATTAGAGGTTAAGGAGGGCTTCCATAGTGTTTTTATAGTGCCTAAAAATGCCTATTTTTGCCGTTTGTGCCTAAATCCCTATATGTGCCTATAAATGCATATTTTCAAAATCGGTGCCCATATGAACACTATTTGACCTCAAATTTTGCTTTCGAGTACAGACGGAGACCATTTATTCATGTTACCGGGCAAAATTGAGCTTTCGGAACTCTATGGGGTGCGTCAAGGGAAAGTAGGGTGTAGGTAAAAAAAATCTGATGTCCACGTGGCTATTACTTTGTTTGTAATTTACTTCCTTAAGAGCCACTTCATCGGGTCACATGAGAAATCTTAGTTAGACAATGGCAGTTGTCGCGTGCCCAGTACCACAAGAATTTTTTGATTGGTTCATTACGAGCCGCGAAAGCATGATGCGAGGAGGTGAGCTTGAAACCTTTGCCCCTCGCCCCGTGTAGACTTCGCAAGCCAAATTCCTTCCTTGGTCTCTTCGGTATCGGAGCAACTCGGAGCCGGACCACACGACGCAGACGCATCAACACGTCATGCGCACGCAAGGTTACATTCCCATGACATGCTCCAGCCAGGTCGTGCATGCGAACGGTGTTGTGTCGTTTCGGCGTTCTCTGTAGTGTACTGTCTATTTCTGTGGGATTGATCCCTGTATGCGCATACGTTAGGAGAGGCTGGCATGGATCATGGATCCTTACCACGATACACACTGTCGCACCTCTGGAACTCTTCTAAGGAGGTGGAAAAACCTTTATTGAAGCTGGTGATTTTAGATGGCCCTTATTCCCACCGGGCTTGTCGACATCCCTAGTCCGGGACTTCATTAGTCGAAGCCGCCGCCCGAGCCCGCTGGACCAGAGTTCGCTGTTCCTCCATGTCCGAGTTGTTGAGCAGGGCTGCCTCCCAGTCCTACATGTTTGGTGGGGTTGGGGGATTGGGGTTAATTTTGGGTTCAATTGGCTGACCCAGACCACATGGTAAGTGTCGGCCACTTCACCGCAGTACTGGCACTACCCACTTATTTTTGGGTCGTAATGTTTTAGTACGGCTGGACAGAGCAGCGTGTTTGTCTGTAGGCGCCACAGGACGCGCTCCTCCGTT